>JABXWE010029400.1:0-38868 GCA_014611495.1 Limonius californicus | reverse complement strand
CCCTGGGGGATCGGTACTGGGTCCCGGTCTCCATTTGCCATTGGGGATCAAATTAATGGAACTCCTCGAATTACGGTCGCATTAGAGGAGTATCAAGACCATAAACAAAAACATTCACACACAACAGGCAAGCCAAGCATGGTTTCGCACCAACACGGTAACCAGCAGAGGCGGGCCCTGTTGTGCATAGCACAAGCTAGCTTAGCCTTGCCCACACCGCCTCGACACTGCGCAAGCGGTACAAACGAGGATCACGATAATAATAATAATAATATGCTCTTGGAGTTAGGCACCTTCCTCCCGACTGACCCTGTATTCTGTAATTAGTTGTTTTTATTGTTGTAAGATAACCAACAACGTCAATTATTTGGTATAGTGTAGTAACCATGTGCAAACATTTTCTGTTTTCTTGAATAATTGTCTTGCCAAAATGTATAAAGATCTTAGATGTACAACAATGTTAATTGTTAATCCTGCTGTGTCTTCCTTCGTCAATCGAACCACCCTTAAAGGTTAATAGTGGCCTCAAGGTTCCTGTGTAATGTAAAATTATTTGTGTTAGAATAACGGTGCCTTTTACATTTTCGTTGTTTCACAAATTACCTTATTTATATGTATCTTGTTTAAAAGCTTCAGAGAAAATTAATTTTACTGAGGAATAAGCAGTAAATTAAATTTTTGATTGAATTTCAAGTATACTATTACGTTCAAGTCTGATTGCTAGTCGCAATTTTTCTTGTATTTGCTGCATCTAGTTTGCAACGATTCCCATGGTTATAACTGAGTTTCTAGACATTTACAGAATTTACTCAATACTCGATACTTTGAAATGGTGAACATGTAGGAGTTAATGTAATACCTTCAGTTTAGTTTGTAACAAACTAAACACAAGTGTACTGTTCTTATTGCAAATATTACGCTTACGGATACTAACTGTGTAGCTAATATTTTATCTCTAAATATACCAGAATATTCGTTAACAATGAATTTGTATTATAAAGTGTCGATAGTTTATAGTCATTGCCAAAGAATAGTCTGTAGCTAGTATTTTCGGTATTTCAGTAAGGTACATGCAATCTCTCGCAGAAAACGTAAGTGTATACAATTTTCAACTATATGAGAGATAAAACTACTGCACTTATGTATATGTAAAGCGTGTTATATAAACACCTTACAATTTATCCTAGATTGTAGTAAGAAGTGTTATAGATTTACATTCAAGTATTTTGTTAGACACCTTCGTTGGATGATAAAATTTCAGTTCACATAATACTTCCTGTGCCTAAATAAGCAACTTAAAACCATATAGTGGGTACGTGACTTGTTTTTATAAAACCAAGAAAAGTTCTGTCAACAGCACTCCAGTGGAACTACGACTGTCCTCGTATAGCTAATAAGTAGTACATTCTAGGAAGTTAGGAGGATCTTTTTATAATATTTCAACCTCAAGATTGAGTAAACGTGAACGCTTGCATCAGGAGCAAGCTGCCACTGTATCAGATCTGTATTTATAAGAAAGTGTAGCCTTCATATGGAAACACCTAAATGTTTTATATTAAGTAAGCAAGTCCCCAAACCGACCGAAATTAATAAAGGATGATATTGTACAATCAAATTTAAGTTTTAAATTTATGGCAATTATTTGCAACAATACAGAAATTCCATGTACTTTATGTACTGATTATATCTTTTTCTTTAAGTGCTTTGCCGTTTAGAACTTGTACTGACCTTTCTTCTACTATACAAAATTTTTCTTCTGGAATAACCCTAAAATCTTCGGATACGCTTTTCCTCCCTTTTACGCTTCTATTACCATATGTCCCGTATGTCCTGAAAGACAAGTCTGCGCTATTATTAAACGTTTCCGTTAAAGAAGTCATAAGAAAGACCTATATATATGTAGATGCTGCCGAAATCGCATATATTTTCGGAAGATACACTACAGAGGATATTAAAAGAGATAATACACATTTCAAATATTAAATACCAGTTGTATTTGAATAACCAAAGAACATGTTATGTCATGTGAAAGAATAAATCACAGAAATATGAAACAATACATGTAGTTCCTAATACGAGTAATGTATGCATGGAGTATTGTCACGTATACATGTAGAACTAGAAAGTCCATATTCGAGGAAACTGGCCCTTTCCGAACCGGAGGCTACTGCTATAATGGGTAGAAAATAATAATAGAAAAACAACTCTGGACCAGAAAGCTAGAGGTAACAAAGCCTAGAATACGTTAACTAGAAATAAAAGACATGTACCAGGGTCGGAAAAAGATTGAAGGTAAATATAGCCAACTCTAATACAATTAGTAAGAAGACTAATTCAAGACATTAGCAGAATATGTATTCAGTCTTTACTCTCATTGGTGTTATCTATTTATGTTATGTCGTGTAGATTACTTCAAAATGTGCTAGATTTTTGTAAGGTAATCTTCTTGAGTATGCATACGTATTCTTGGTCTAGCTGCCCTTATTGCAACACAGCTTGCTCTTAATGTAGCTTTCCCCGCACCCCATTGTTAGGTATAGGTTCTGTATAACTTTGTGTCTGTACTTAGAAGAACTTCTTTTTTTCTTCAGCTTCCTTTCATGCCTAGTATATGTTATAGGGGTCTCCAAAATGTTCCACTAAAAACCATTTTTTTCTATCGTCCATTCGAAATCAACAAATTCTCTTTATGTCGGCGTCCCATTGCAATTTGAGTCATTCTTCTGCCTTCTTAGGAACGCCATTCACTGATTCATTCACTATTCAATTAGTGACACTTCGGCGATACCTTTGCTTATATTGTTTATTGAAGAAGTGTTTAGCTGAAAGGGTGGAAAATATTTCCAGAAAAATGCAGTTTTATTAACAAAAATTTATTTACCCATAAATACATTTCCATATTTACGTTTTTTATTCAGAACACCTTAAGCAAAGGATCCACAATTTATAGGAATTTATTGCAGTTATCAAGTATATGCCCAAATAATACCATTGGCCAACGATTAGATTTTCTGCGAGTGGTATATTGTTTAGCCATTTTGTCAACAGTATCAACTGCACCTTTAGTTGAGTTGTAGTGAAGTATAATATGAGGTTTATAACTGTGTTCCTCATTGGATAGCTTGTCATGATGGTGTTGTGTAGATAACATTATAACTGCCTGTCCCTTCTTCCTAGCATATGAAGCTAAAGTTACGTTTTTATGAACAGCAAACGTTGTTGAATAAACCTTGCTATATTTATGAGGTAGCAGTTCATTTGGAATACAGCGTTTATTCTTTTTTAGTGTTCCACAAATTGTGATGTTCTTCTCCAGCAACTTCATTGCTAAATTGTGGCTGGTAAAAAAATTGTCAGTAGTTATAGCTTGACCATGTTGCAGAGGTTCAATCATATCTAACAGGACTCGATCTCCTTGGGTTGTTTCAGCGTTGTTACTGGCTTTTCCTAAATACACTAATAAACTTTTTACGTAGGAAGTATCACAATTTACAATTGCCCAAATTTTTATACCGTGTTTGTCTGGTTTGTTTTTCATGTAGACACGAAATGGATCTCGACCTCTAAAACCAACAAGTTGTTCATCAACAGCAAGGTGAGTGCCTGGATTGTATGCTTTCTTGCACTAATTTGTCAAAAACATCTCGAAAAGCTGCAAGTCTGTCTTGTTCTCTGCGAATCTGTTTGGTTTCAAAGTTATCGAACTGCATAAAATACGTTAATTGCTTGAACCTGCCGTAGCCATTACTGCCGGAAAAATCGGCATACAATATGTTTTATTCATTGTCCAAAGCATATTAGTGGGTACTCCGGATACTTCAAGGGCCCCCATGGAAATTAGTATACCAATGTAAGTCTCTATTTCGATATTGTCCGTTGCCTTCCGTGTGTTCGCTTTAGATGGATACTTAGTATTCCACAAGCCATAACAATTTCTTGCTTTTCTGTTCGTTTCATCCACTACAATTTCTATAATTTCATTGGTTATAAACAAGAAAAACAATTCAGTCATCTCAGTAAAATTAGCACTGTAACTCGTCAGACTACGGCGACTCTTTATAATATTCGACAGTAATCTTCCGTATAGGGAATTTTGACCAAACATTACCATCTTTGCTGGTATATGGATGTAATAAACCTTCTTTACTTTCATCATGGACTGAGTTATCATCTGCTTCAGAATCGTTGTCATTACTACACAAATCTTCAACGTCATCTTCATAGCCATCGTTTTCTGCTTCCTGTAACATGCAGTTGAATTCTGGATCATCATCATCATTTTCCAGATACCATTGTATTTCGTCATCGGTGAGCTTTGCAGAATTACGCCGATTCATTTTTCTAGACACAAAAATATTTGATGCACATACTTGTAGGCAGCACAAATTGAAATGACAACCTCCGCTGGGCTACTAACATTTATACTAAAGTAAAATAAACAAGATTTAACTTGCAAAGCGAAACAGGCGTTAGCGCAGTGAAAGATTATGCAGGAAGGTACAGGAAAAGACCTGCAGAAACTTGCTATAACAAAAACTTTACCGCAACATATAAGACTAACTGGGGTGCAAATACATCCCAAGCTAGAAAAAACGTTTAACAACATTGTTACAAAATATTTAATAATTTAATTAATGTAAACAGGTAATAAAATGTCTTAAAAACAATAAATAAAGTTTGCAGTAAAATCATAACTATATTTTGAATTTTACAGGAAAACCAAGACAGGTGGGGTGCGTTTGCACCCCAGTCAGGCCTTTGAAGGTTAACTAGATATTTAAATCTAGAGGACGCTTAATTGACAGTTCATAAACATTTTATTCCTCGCGGCACTGTTAGTTAAGATAGCAATTTCATTTTAGTGAATTTATCATTATAATATTACGATCAAATAAAAATTTTTTGTTGAAAATAACTAATTGGGCTATTTTGGTGATTCTTTTCATACTAACTTTTTTCGATAAAAATTTTCAATGTTTTGCACTTATTTTTGATCACAGTAGAATACTAGTTTGCAGTAAAATTATTTAAAATCGATCGGAAACAAGCACACAGTATTTAACGACGTTTATATTGCTTTTTTCTGATTGCCATGAATCTCAGGTTAAATTTTCATTCTCTACTGCCTTTGGCTCTTTTTTTATAGCAATCTTATCAGTCACGTGTATCATGGTTTTTATTAGGAGCAGGTAAAAATACCACAATATTAATTTTGGAACAAGCAAATGTTTTGTATGAAAATTTGAAATGAAATTCATAACAAATAAGAAACAATTTGCAGCAATTCATAAAAACTTTCGAACAATTGCTACACGGTATCTCTACCGTACAAAAGTAATATAGTTAGGAAGAAGCAAGATGAGGTGGAAAATGAAAGCAAACTTTTGGTTTTTTAAGATTTCTGAATTTCCCTCTAAAATGTTAATTTTCGTTTAAACACACAACTCAGTCCAAATGTAAACAGGTTAGCAAGGGTTATGGCAAGTGAAATACCAGTTCTAAGCCGTGAAATGCATTTTTTATATTATGCTTGTATCTTATGGTGCTTCTAGCAAAGTATATACAGAAACTGAAGCTTCTGAACAGAATCGGGAAGTCTACAATGCTATAACCGTCAATATTATGCGATTTAGTAAAGAACGAATGAAGCAGCGCATCAATTCCTATGGTTATGTGAAACCGTTTTAACACATATCTGGTATGTTCAAGAGATATTCTCATATTTTAGTTTCATGCTATCAATTTTAAGAGCAGAAATATTGCCAAGAAAGCCTTATTTATATTTAATTTTTCCCACATTCATATATGTTTAGTGTTTTTGATTAACGAGTGAATGGAATCATTCTTATATTATTATTACTATGTATTTGTGGTTAATACCTTATTTGTAACATTGCTGGGCACCGGCCTTTTGTCTGTGACGTTGTTTTCCTCAGCTATTTTACATAAACACTATGTAGGTGTGTTTTGAACATGTTTTTCGTGTAAGATGTATGAATTATTTTTTAAACTATCATGGAACAGTATAAAAAACAGAGATGCAGTGTTTAATATTAAGATGAATGGTGCTGAATAGAACGTCTATTGCGGTACCGTGCTATGTGCCACTTATTCATTGTTAGAATTTTGTTCTTATTGCGGCGGTGTGCTCAGTACATATCATTAAATCTTGAGTTGTGTGCTCCTAATTTTTTATGAGATCGGAGTGCCCAGTGATGGTGGTCTGTGTACTAAATTAAAAATTAATCTATGTGCTCGTGAGTTGTGTTATGTACTTGAAAATAATATTCGAGATGTGTGGTTGTTGAAAATTTAAATAAATTAGAGCAGGAAATATTGACGTCGATCGTCAAATACATTACATTCTCTTAATGTATTATGAAGCTCAGTGTTGATTGTATATAATTCAATATTCAGCTGTATGTTATTAATTTATTATCAGAGTTGTATGTTTCTAATTTATAACTAGAGCTGTGTACTAAATGGCTGTGCGCTAGGTACCTTCTTCTGACAGTTTCGTCTCCTATATGGGGTTGGAGACCATCACGACCATTTTTACTGTATTAACAGTGGTTCTAACCAACTCATTTGAACTATAGCTATACCACTCTTTTAGATTACGCGAGAAAATTGATCTTCCACCTAAACTTCTCGATTCTCTGATCTCTTCTTGCATTATAAGCCTCAGCAACAGATATTTTACTCCCATCATAATATGGCTCAGATATTCCAATTTCCTGTTTCTAATAGTTTTTATTATCTCACATTCGTTTTCCATTTTCGGCAGTACTTCTTTATTAGTCATTCTTTCTGTCCTTGCTCTTTTCCACGTTCTATAGCACCACATCTCGAAAGCCTCGATACTTTTGATGTGTGCCTACTTCGAGGTCCAGCTTCTACGCCCTACAACTATGTGGAAAAACATACTTTCTTAACATTCGCGTTTTAAGATTTAAACTACTATCTCGGTACAGAAAATGTTTCTTGCTGTTTCTATTCTTGTTTTGATTTCTTTATTTTGGTCGTTAGTTTCGGTAACCCATTCAATTTGACTATGCGAAACTGTTAAATTGTGGTCGATGTTTTGCCATTTTGATACCACTATTAATTTCGTTTTTTAAGTTTTAGTCTAAGGCCTGTATGCACAGAATTTCGAACAAAATTTTGTTGGAAGTTTTGCTCAAAATTGTGTACAAAAGTTTGAACATAATTTTGTACTAAATTCTGCAAAACAGGTATTACACGGAACAGAAATTTTTACAAAAATCTGCTTGTGAGCATGCGCAAATAGGTGCAAATTACATTGGCATCTGTGAGAAAACTCTCAAAATAATCATGTTACTGTAAATAAGGTAGAAATCTATCAAGGTTTAATGGGTGTAGAATGGCTAGCTTTGAGAGATTTTAGGTGGTACACATGGTAAAACATTTACGTCTTTGCCCTCTGTGATCATTGATGAAAAATGAAAATGTTCGTTTGTGCATCGATTTGGGGTTGTTTCTAAACAAAATTCTGTAGAGTAGAGCACGAGCTACAGAATTTTGTTAAAAATTTTGCTGTATGACACAGCGCCGAATTTCGTAAAAACACTTCAAACAAAATTGTCTGCCGTGTCATACAGGCCTACGACTGAATTTATTATTGTGGATATTTATGTTCATCACGTGCTGTAAATCTTTAAATTTTCTGTGAGTAGAAGTATATCATCAGCTTAACGTATATTGTTGATACTTTGTCCGTTTATAGATATTTTAATATTTCTCACTACTAACGCTACCTGACATAATGAATTCACTGAAATGTTGACGAAAACTGGAAGAAAACACAACCTTGGTGAACACCTTGGCAGATTTGTAATTTTTCCCTTGATTCAGTTTCGACCTTTATTTTCGCTGTTTGGCGCCAGTACAAGTTGGTTAATGCTCTAATATCTAGAATGTCGATATTTTTTTCCGTCAGAATTTTATACAGCTGTTTGTGATAGACTTTGCCGAAAGCCTTTTCAAAGTCGATGAAACATGCATAGAGAACTTGCTTTACATCTGAACACTTTGCATCGGTACGCCAAACATGGCCTCATTTCTAAATCTAAATTGTATGCTACTTATAACTTCTTGAAACTTTTTTAATATTCTTTTTTCAATAATGTTAAGATACGCCATCAAGGTACGACTAATTTATCCTATGGTTCTGTATCCAGAACAATGGCTTTTTTTTTTGGTTATGTAGCAAAGGTTAATGATAGCCATTTTGTACCTACATAACGGTAAAGCTCTGTAAGTTGTAGTTGTGCTGTGCGCTTGGAGGTTATTATTTAACGTGTCAACTTCTTGTTGGTGGGTGAACCCACTTGGGCTGCACTGGACTCACCCCGTATATTAACTGGTTAGTCCGGTCATTCGTGTGATAAAAGAATTAAGATGGATATTTATAAATACTGATTTCGAAGTAGGTTAGTATGAGGTGTGGTGCTATCTCAGTTGGTAGAGCGCTCACTTTTTGAGTAAAACGTCGATTCTGGCTTGGGTTCGATACCTAAGCATTACTACGCACTACGCAGATTTATTAGAATCTTGTCTGCAACCCACCACACACAATTGCCCAATCTGGCCACCGGGGGACATAAAAACATTCTCTGGCATTTCTGTCGTTCGGATTCGACATTAAACTATAGGCCCCCGTGTTTCTACCTTAGCACTGAGGAGAAACACGTGGCAGAGAAGAGGCCGATGTCCACCAGTGGAACAAAAATACTGTCAATGATGATGATGATGCTAGTAATTATCAACAATTTAATTTTAAATGAAATCACTATTTCGAAGAAGATTATTTCTTCTTACTGTTATATAATCTATTCTCACATTCGTCGTTAAAAATAGCTATTGTTGGCTGGAGTACATCTCATATTGTGCATGCCCATATAAAATAGTGCTAGATGGAACTTAGACATGGTGTAGAAAATAAATATCATTATGAATTATTCTGTCTAATAACATAAGTGCCAGAGTTTTTCTTCGTAGCGCGATTTTTCATAAGACCATTACCCAAAAAAGGAATAATTCACTTTAACAAGTTATTGCTCTAATTAATTGGAACAATAATTCAGTTCAACCGGGGTATTCGGTCAAACTGGCTGAATGAATGCAAGAAGTGTGAATTTGACCTGTTAACTCGTTACCTTAACTAATTTCGGTCGCTGAATGCGGATTTCCGACAGAGATTACATCTGTTCCTGACTCGGCACTTAATCTTTGCGAACGGCTATCTTATGACAACTCCTAAATTATTACAAGGTTCGCACAAATTGTTCGCTGGGTCGAATAATCCACCGCTTGTTCGAAATTGCCGTGGATGCTTGATCCCTCTATACGCAGACCGTTCTTTCTAGCCCGGAAATAAATTGTGTATACAGTTTCGTCTCGAAACGATGCCGTTACGCAACCGAACGAAAAAAAAAAGAATATTATCGTTTGAATGTTTTAGTCTTGTACGGAGAAATCGAAATGTTGGTTAGTGCTCCATCCGAACAAACTGTCACGATTCATAATGATCACACAAAATTGTTGCTGAATCTCGATGAAAACTATAATGACAATTTATGGCTGACATAAAATTGAGTACATTTTGTAATTATACTTTTTTCCGGAATGTCATTTTCAGTAAATGATTCAGTAGATTAAGCTGGCCGTACCGTATAATGGCCGGTCCTAATTCCCGACCGGTGTGGACGTAGGATACGATAAAATAAACCCATTATTCCAGAATTTGCCGGGATTAGCAGTATAGGGAGATTTCAAACGGTCATTCGGTTCCCTGCACTTTTGTTTCGCTTTCGGATACTAACGGTGATTACTGATTAATGTTCGCTTTTAGTCAAATTCTCGCTAAAGTTTCTGGATTTACTTTTTCAATTTACGCATAATTAAATTCATTTGTTGCGCTGTAATTCTATACATTCGTCACGTGTACTTAAATGTGTTCTTGTTATCAGCGCAGAACCGACATCCCAATTATTTTTCTAGGCAACACAGGACGGACATGCTGCAATGTTTAAGAGATTTTACAAAAGCCGAATCGGAAATAAAACGTCCGTTCAGAAATTAAATAAATTGGGTTCAATTAGCTTAATTGCTGAATGGTTGATTTTACTTTATCTTTGTCTAAACGCTTCGCCTTCCTTTTGCTGAAGTTTAATTGACCTAACGATTTAACGTTTGCTAGTTTTTGTCCGGGCTAATTTCCGTTTGCTACCGAGAGCGTAATTTACCCTTTGGCTTATTTACCTTTTTGTAGGATTTTTTTGGGGGTGGTTTCAAAGCCAGTACATCAGGGGAAAAACAACCACTTCGGACATCTTGAAATCGAGCCTTAAAAAGAACTTTTAGAGTGCTCCATAAAAAATAGTATTTTATGTAACCACAACAAAGTAGCATAAATTTTCTGAGCTTGCTATGAAGACTTATGAACTGGTGACAAGACAGAGAAAAATTTCAAGTCAAGTGGCGGTCCGAGGGGTTCATTTATATCCTGGGGTGCATTAGTCGGCCTTAACTGTAGCCAATTTTCTTTAGATGCTCCAGTTAGGTACGCTATTTTTCATATGAAACAGAGCTTTTATTTTAGTTGCACATGTTTTTAATTCAGTGAAAAATTAGAACCGAAAAGACGTTCGACTTCCTTGCAAACTGAATATTTTATAACCCTTAAAGTAATTCTAGTAGATGTTCACAGATTAAATTAACCATACAAATCTCAATTAAATTATGCATTCATGTACTAAATTATCCTAGTTATATGAACGTAGGAATGGCTCCGTTTGTGCCGTTGGCGTTATTGCAACCAAGGGAATTGTTTTACTTGGTTTCCCTTAGCGTCTCTTTCTCCTTTTGAGACGGCGGAACTACATTTGCACTACGTGTTGTAGGATCTTATTTTTTATTAAACATCATTCGAATCGATCTGCGCTTCGTTGTGCCCATAACCAGAAATCAGAGAAAAAATTGAAAAGATATAAGTTTAAATTACAAGCCCTCCATTAGGGAACTTAATTCATTAACTTTACTCGTTATCTCGCCTTTATGCAGAATCACTTGCCATCAGAGATAAACACATCTTCCAAGACTACTTTAATAGCTGTACTTCCTCCAGAAAGCTAGACGGTAGTTATTTTGCTACAGAGCTATTTCGTTTAACCCTAACTACGGCGTGGGGTCACTCGACGACCCCAGAAATGGATTTTGTTCCATATCTGTTAAAAAAAATGTCTTAAATTTTGGCCTTTTGCTACTTGATTTTTGTACAACTACCCATATGATAACGTGTTTTTTTTTCTATAAATATCTGCCTATTTTTCATATTAGAGCCCAAAAGTCGCTTTGGGGCCCTCGTGTTACCCCACGCCGTAGTCTACGATGCAACTTGGAGTCAGCCGTTTTGATGTCGGTAATGAAAGTATTCACTTTGCAACAAGCTATCGTGTTACCACAATGTGTGTGCTACATTATGAAAGTGATTCTAGAAGTCAATTGCATGTTAATAGTTGTGCAGAATTTGATTGTGGGTCATTATCCTTTATCGTGTGCTGTAGTTTGAAAAATATCGAATTATGAAGCAGTGCGTCCACTTACTCAGGCGAAGCTTGAAGAAGAAGCTTTAAGGAGTTTAGACGACGATTTTGTGGATTACGACGCAGAGGAAGATATTGAAGATCCCAATTATTTTGCCGTTGAGAAAAGTGATGTTTAGGAGTTGGAACATAATCTTGAGTTTGTAGAGGAGGAAAATGATGATTATATCCCTGATGACTATGAAAACATAGATGTTTCTGGGGAACTAGAACAATCTGTAGGTGGAAAATATAAAGCTAAGTCTGGTAAATCATGGACAGCAAATCTTTTTACGCATGGTCGTCGTCAAAATCATAATTTGTAACTAAGAAGCCGGGACTAGCTGAATATGCAGCCACTGCAATTGACATTACCGATATCTTTAATGTTTTTGTGACAAAAGACATGACCGCTGGTGGAGATTGAATTCGATGTCTTTATTGCCTTGTTGCTTTCTGCAAGAGCCTTGCATTGCAGAAAAGAAAATACAACACAAATGATGAATCGATCCCAAGAGTAATTTTTACTGCATCAATTTGCCCTGATAGACTTATTGCAATTCGTACATATCTAAGGTTTGATGACATACTAACTAGGCCAGTGAGAAGAGAATGGTAAATTGGCGACCGTGTGAGGTATGCTATCAGTTCGTTGAAAATTGTAAATAATATTATATACCAAATGAAACGGTAAGTAGAGATGAACAGCTGGTTGCTTTTATATATGATCTCTAAGCCGGCAAATACGGAATTAAAATTTGACGGTAGCTGATGTTAAAACAACATATTTGTATAACTTACAAGTTTACACAAGAAAACCTGCTGGTGATCGGCCGGAGAAGGATCAAGGCTCACTTGTTGTACAAGATTTTATGGCACCACTGTACACCACCACCAGTACAATACTGGACGAGGTGTAACCACCGAGAACTTTTTTATTTCGGTGCCTTTATTGCCAATGCCAATTTTTGTTAACTGAAAAGCTTACATTGCTGGGAACCCTTAAAAAAAATAAACCAGACACACCCGAAGAACTGAAGCAGACCAAGGGAAGAACAGTATACTCATCAAAATTTGCATTTTCAAATGGAATGTGATATCATATATACCTAAAAAGGGAAAAATTGTTCACATGCTATAGTCTCAGCATGATACCCCAGAAATTTCTGAGGGAGAACAACAGAAACCAACAATGATTAAGGATTATAATGTTACAAAGGGTGGGATAGATAATGCAGATAAGCTTATTCGGGAATATTCTTGTGCCCGTCGAACTGCAAGGTGACCCATGAGATTATTTACGCAAATGCTGGATACTGCAGCATTGAATGATTACATTATATATATATATATAATAAAAAATCCTAACTAGCAAAAAAGCTGTTCATTCAAAAGGTGTGTTTTTCTGCAAACATTAGGGAAAAATTCTGCTCTTGAAAATATGAAGTCACGAATACTACTGTTGCAAAAGAATCTGCACGTACTTAGAGTTATTCAAGCTTGTATAGTGAATATTAGTCCTAATGAACCGCTTTTTTCTCCTCATTCATTCATACAACCTCCCCCCTCCCCAGAACGGCTTTCTCAGTACTTCAGGGGGATGCGGGCGTCCCTTATACACTAACCATTCATGCAACATGCACCCTAAATTTAACTAAGCAAAATGCGGTCGCCCCAGTCGGGATTCGAAACCTGTACCGATCGGACCTAATTTCGCTGTAACATCGAGTAGCAGCGCGTATCCGCACTACTCCACCGAGGTCCCAGTCCTAATGAACCTGAACAGGACCGACTGCAATTGAAGCACGGAAGATGCCGTCTTTGCCCAAGGTCTGCGGACAAAAAGGTCCAAGTGAGACGTATCATTTGCAAAATATTTGCTTGTAATGTCCACCGACGGGAGAAAATCATCAAAAATACGTCCTGCGTAGACTACGAGGACTAGCGACGCGAAAGGAAGGTGTTTTTTACTTTTACTAATTTAATATACTGTAACTACGATATTAATATTCATTTTATAAATAAAATATAAACTACTTCATACATAAGCTTCATGTTAATATTACCTAGCAACTTTTACCCATATTTTTTCTTGTTTTCCAAAAAAAAAAAGGACTGGGGTCGGTCAGTTACCCCACGCCGTAATTTACGCTGGTCAAAATAAGGCCGGGTTTACGTATACAGGGAATTTGACATGAGATTGAAATAAGATGATTGACCTGAACTTACGTATGTTCAGAACTGCATTGTTCAATTGGTTTAAAAAAAATTGATATCTTTTTTTAAATCGGATAGGATAGGTTTAAAGATTCGGATTTAGATGTAAATTTGTACCGTCCACTGATATAATTTTATGGTCAGAAGTTAATTATCCATTTACAAAGCATACGTTTTTCAATAATTTAGCCAATATCTTTAAACCAATTTATAGAAGGACGCTCTTGCAAATGTATTCTCCCATTGTTTTATAATAACCTTAAAATTTTGACACCAGCCAAGAACTCCAATATTGTGATAGCTAGATAACTTGAAGCAATTCGTACACAACTAATTATTATCCAACCCATTTTCTTTATTATAGAGTTACGTTGCAACTACCCTAAAAGAATAGCCAGCAATTTGTATCTAACTTAAATTAATGAAATGGTTATGTACAAGGTTTACCCACTGGTTTCCTCTCAGTTCTATCTTGCCATACCTTTTCGTTTGTTAGCACTTCGCATTCCACTACTGTTTTCACTGACAGTTTCACGTCTCTTTACACTAGCTTAAAAGGTTTAATCTTCTTGAACCTTCTCACTAGATCTGTATTGTTGAGGACTTGAATTACGTCGAGGTGTATGTTGTCATAAAGCCTCGACTAGTGGTTCTGTATAGAGATATTTTTCTTCTATCACGATTTTTACCCCTAAATCCCTGTGGATATATCTGGTGTACCACGATGCATCAATGATACTCCTCAGCACTTTGTTCTGAAAATTTTTAATTTGGTTAATCATAATTTTCCTGGTGCAGCCCCAAAGTTGACAATCGTAGCTCCATACTGATTTTGAAACCTGGTAGTACAGAAGTAACTTGTTATGTATTGAAAGTTGGGAGTATCTTCTCAGCAGCCAATACATTTTCCTATATTTTATATTTAGCTCTCTTTCTCTCTTAATATGTACTTTCCATCGTAGTTTGGCGTCCAAGTTAATTCCAAGATACTTAGCTGTTTTAGCATACGGTATAATGGATTTACATTATTTTAAATTTCTTTTGCCACTTCTCGTCGAGTTGCCAATTTTATTTGTTCCTGTTCTCTGCTATCTTCCGTATCCTGTGCTTGACTTTCCATTTGTTCTTTAATCTTTACTACATACAAAAATTGGTTTAATTACAAAAACAACCTCGCAACTCCGCCACTGCTTAGGTAGAAAATTAACAAGTTGACAGATGCTAGTATCCCGGAAACCCAATCGAAGAAGGAGTAGGTTCAAAACAGTTAATTAATTAATAGGCGAAACCGACTTATAATTCTTATAGACTTATAATAGCATCGTCCGAGGTGGTAAATGAGAAGTCGGACCCCAAGATCACCTCCCTTTATGTCTTCCTATCTGTCCTTTATGTAGACTTAAATCCAAATAATTCGTCGTAAAATAAAAGACAAGTTGCAACCAAATCTCTGTTTACTTAATAAAACAACAAAACCCAATCACAGTTCTAATATTTCTATGCAGGAACAATGATTTAAAATAAATTAGTAGTCCCAATTTTACGTTACTAGAACGGAATATAACGAAACTTAAATTGGCAATACTCAAACAATTTTTCGGACTTTTATTGCGTTACACAACAATATACTAGACATTTTTAGCGCATTACGTAACTTCGAAGGCCTTCGCGTCAGGAATTCTTGCGTGATCAAACGATCAAAAACTATCGTCAAGGCGTGAACTCTTACAAACGCAATATCAACCCACTATTGGAGTACCCTGTATATCTGCTTTACGTAAAATTGAAATATTGAATATTACAATAGTATTTCATAGGTACACATATCCCCAATTAAAGCCCCAATGACACAATTCAGTGACCCCAATCAATTAATAAATTAATTCTTAAATAACCATAAAGAAATCGTAAACAACAAGATAAGGTTATACAGTTTTTAAAATGCACTTCCCTTGTTCGAGATGTGGCGGCAATCAGCTCGACCGTACACCAGACTCCCTATCTGTAGACCCAGGCGTCTACTCGGTTCAGGAAAAACCTTCCCAAGGTTACTCGACGATGACAGCGTATCAGTTTGAACAATACGTATAAATGTAGAGTTTTTCTAATGCGTCGCCTTAATTTCTGGAAGTCTAGCCGTACAAATTTTGCCTAAATTAAATTTATCGGAGATTAGAATTAAGGTTCGGGAAATTAAGACAAGACAAAAATTTTCGGATCATAACCAACTCACCAGTAGATGGGCACTGGCCTATCACCAAAAATATCTTCTTAACCGGAGTAAATTCTACATTGGAAATAAATTCCTGGAGATTTGCTTCCCTACAACAACGGGAAATGCTCCTGTGTAGTGACTCTCAAAGCGGAAAACTAATTCCCGATCGACAAACGATTTCAATAAATAAATCACTATTCACAATATACTTCCGGTAAGGTTGACAATGCTTAACCCACTGACTTAATTACGAAAACTGTCTTTAGAATCTCCTTCCCCCCAACTTTTGAAACTCCAAAACGCCTTGCGTCGACTTGACAGATAAGGTAACTTCGAAATATTAAAAATTCCTATAAGCTTTTATAAGCGATTAATAGTTTGAATGAACCAGGCAGAGAAATTGAAATTTTCAAAATCTTTATATTTTCTCAGAAGAGAAACTCGCCAATAACATTTTAATGCAGTTTTCGGAAAATATTTGAAAATAATTTTAGAAGCATACCGGTATTACAGTTAAAAATTTGAATGAACTGTATTTACAGTATATAAAAAGGTGAAAGAGTGCGGAAGAAATCGTTTGAAATTCTTTAAACTGTGCTATAATGATGCCGTCTCAAATACTGGGTGACCACGAGCTGAGGTAAAAGCATGTAACATTTTTGTTTTCAAACCTATAATTTTGACACTTTAAAGTTTAAAGTAAGATACATCCTCTAAATGCACAAGTTTAAGCATTTTTAACCTGCATTTTTTGTGGTAATCTTGTTCGTTGTAAAAGTTGAAATATACTGATAAATTTTAAAAATAATCAGGTATGTGATTGGTATTAAATTAAAGCAAATACAATGACAATTTAAGAAGTGTAATAAAAGTTAAATAGTTATTTTAAAAACCCACGATATGGATGTTCAAAGTTTGAAAATTTCTCTTTTTGTTTTTTTTTTATATTATATTCTTGCTACAATGCTGTTTTTAAAGAAATTAATAAAAAAGGAAACTTAAAGTTGACTATTCTATTGTTTTCAGAGCTAACTCTATAAAGAATTAATTTTGAATATCATTAATGGGGATTAAACCGAAATGCATATGTATATCAAATTTTACGACGAATAAAGTTATTACAAAAAACCAATCTCAGTCCGGAAGTGAAGACTAAGGTTAAGAAATACATAAAATTATGCATTTGGAGGTAATATCTAAGTTTAAAATTACGAAATAAAAGGTTTAAAAACAAACAAATGACATACTGTTACGTCATCTCGTGGTCACCCAGTATACAGGTTTCGGATTTTTCTAAACGTTTTTTGTGTCGAAGAATTTCAAATATCGTTGAAACGCCACTAGATGTGGAGTTACGACGTTCTGAAAATTATTGGATTTGGTTTCAGACTTCGTACAAAATTTTCCGCTACCTTTTTGAAATAGTTGTTGGCAAAAAATATAAAAAAACTGTGTTTTATACGTTATCGATTTCGGGTCGCACCATGTAGAATTTTCATTCTATTTCCCAAAGCCAAATTCCATAAGATTCAGGATGTTAGTTTTTGCGATACGCATATTTTTTAAAGCCAATTTTTTGTATTGCCTACACGTCAAAGTTGCGTTTTTCCATAAAAATCTTAATATTAAAGTTTTTCGAAGGTATAGTACATTATGGTACTGTAAAACTAAGTAGAAATTCACTAAACCGTGTTAACTCTAAAACGAACAGCTACTGAAGGAAGTTTTTCATTAGAATTAGTAGCAGTATAAAATAGGTCTCGCATCTGAAACGGTTTTTGCTTCGCATGTTTTTGTAAACTCATATTAAATTTTAGTTTGAAAGCATTCCGCTACTTCCACAAAAAGGTTCTTTATCTAATACTACAACCTCAGCATTTGGTTAGAGTTAACGATAATGCGATGAATATTCAGCAGGCAGCATACATGCTTGCTAACGAGGCGCCTTGATTGAATTATACTCATTAGTTGAAAACTAGATGATTTCAACAATGCGTGGTGGCGTCTGGAAAACTTCAAAACGAGCTTTCCTGGCCGCTAAAAATATTAATGTCCCGGTCTCTAAGCAAAACCGAGCAAAAATACCCGATTAAAACTGTATAAAGTTGATCAATTAAAAGAGAATGAAATTAAGGCACTTGGGGATTTTAACTTCTTAATAACTTGTAAGCGAAAATTTTCATAAGCCGTCTTCTTTCTGGAAATTATAAGACGGGATTTTAGTGGCGAAGGATTACATCTGAAATTTGCATTTGTAATAACGGAATTACTAAAGCCATCTTAGTCAGAATCCTTAATATGCATTACAGTTCGTCAATTTATGGTAACAGCTAAGGTAAATACTAACTTATTTGCAATGTTAAGTTTTGGCATAGAACGATATTGAAGGGAACTGGTTTACCTACGAGCTTTTAACCGACCTCTATTATCATGAGGGTTGCTCAGCTTTTAGAGGGAACCTCTCATCACTCCCGCTGGTTCGCTATATTAATTGATCAAAGTTGCTCAGGACGGCTAGGGACTTGCACGATTTCGTCCGAAAGTTCCTCAAAGGTCAAACAAATCATTTTATTTTCGCAATTTTAGGGGTTTGATGAGAAATCTTCGACTTTCTCGGAGACATCTTAAAAAGAATTCTTTAAAAATCCATTAAGGAGAAATGCTTTCTCCGACCCGGAGCGCGCAGGGCATGTCAACAATACACACAGTCGAATGAAATATTGCAGAAATAATTCAGAAACGAAACGGTGGACTACCAGAAATTCTTTTAATAGCTTCGCTTTATATCTAAACAAACTTCTAGGTCGTAAATTCGAAATAGGTTTTCTCGTGTGATTACTTTGATGCAAATTTTATTTCTTGATTTCCGAATCAGCGTGTGTGTATTATATGCTTCTAAATAATTTGTGTTTCACAAAAGAGCTTGAAGTTATTCCTGGCTTAATATCAAGGAACGCGTAGAAGATGTTTCTAACCGTTGTGATAAAATGCTACCACATATTGCTGAGACTAAAATAGAACGACTTAACGCAACTTATATATATATATATATATATATTGTTGTGATATAATAATGGGGGGGGCTAAATACTAATTGTGATTCACCTTTGTATCGCCGTCAGGGCAAGACGTGTTTCCATGACAAAATAATATCTTTCCCCGGCGAGCAAGGAGTACCAAAATTTTTAAAATCGGGTAGGCCTTTTGTTTTTTTGGTTGTTGATAAAGAGGTCATAAAAATTGTAAAATTAAAAAGGCAGAATATACCATCGATAAGATAAAATTTGAGTTTTAATCGGCGTTAAATGAAAATGTAAAAGTACTGCATGTGAGGAAGAGACGGCAGAGCATGGAATGCGGAGCCAGCCTGGAGAGGAGATGTGCAGTCTGTATATTTGTGTAGTAACAGTCCAGGGGCGTTTTTGCATGCCTAACATCTGTGAAAAGGTTGGTGCAGTTTAAAAAAAGAACTAATTTCTGTGACAGTAAAGCTAGTACAAATTTGCGCGTGTTTGCGCGGGTAGTCAATATATGTAAACTATTCAAAAATGAATAGGGATATAGTAATACGAAGCATGTATGTTTGTATTTGGCGGCTAATGGTGGTCTATTATTGGTAGTTAGAGCAAACGGAATGTTTGATGTTTAAAAACAAAAAGCAATCGAATCCAGTTGCAATTGTTTAACTGTAGGAGTGTCAAGTCGAGTTAATGATAAACAACAATGCAGAGGAACCATTTAACAATAGAGCAACGAAATTTAACCGTTGCTGTGCACCAAAGAGGAGATCGCCAGGTCGACATTGCTACTATGTTATGAACCACGCAGGGCCTAATTTCACGTACCTTTTCGGGCCTTAGAAAAACAGTGTCACGCCTATTTTAATTTTTGAAAAATAAATTGATGAAGTGTAGAAACACTCCTGATGCTACGCCACTGCTCAGGTAGAAAATTAATAACTTGACAATGTTAGTATCCCGGAAAACCCACTCGAAGAAGGAGTGGATTCTAAACAAATAAATAATACGCGCCACCGATTTATAATTTACTAACATCGTCCGCAGTGTAAAATGGGAAGTCGGACCCTCCAGATGGCTAATCACCTACCTTATCTCTAGTATCTCTCCTTAGGTAAACTTAGTTCTTTATAATCGTCGATAAAGAAAAGACAAGTTGCAACTAACTTCGTTTAATTTCTAATTAACACAACCCCACAAGTATAATTAAATAAAAACCAGTCCCAATTTTACATAATAAAGAAATAAATAAAATTACATTCGGGCGAAACTCAAACAACTGAAGGACTATGATTGCCCTTATCGGATCATCATAACATTAAGATTCTAGCGCAAAATCACGTTACGAAAGGCCTCCGCGAAACGAAATCCTGCGTGGTCATAACCGACCAAAAATATAAAAATTCAACCTGAAAATACATGCAAACGCAATGCCGTACCACTAACGGAGCACCCTATACATAAACACGTACAATTCTTCCCCAATACAATAACTTTGATAATATAATAATAATTAAGGTCTATATATACTTAATTATTCCCCAGGATTCCAAATCCCGGGCACAATGAAGTCAACGAAATGGTTTAAATGTGAAAATAATGCAATCATAAATAACAAAAGTCACATCCTCAAAAATATTAACGTGAAATAATATTAAATTCACTTCCCTCTTGCAAGTGTAATTTATGTTCAGTGAAAGGAGACAATAGCGATTTTCATTATAATATTATAAAAATTTTTTTTACCTACCTTGGTTGTAATTTTCGTGTTCATTACTAAAAAGATGTTACATTTTGTTGTTTTGGTGTTATTTTTTATAAATGCAATTAATTGGTGTTGCCTTGAAGTGTCTTACACTGCAAGATCCCCTATTCATTTTTGAGTAGTTTATATTACATTGGGAATTACAGGCTTAGAGTTTTACCAATGGAAAACATTTCGGTATGGGAGAAAGATTTTTCATATTCTCATAACCTAGATTTCTACCAACGCCCAGCTGGCGTTTTTAAGATATCAGAAGAATTTCCCTTTTACCCTGTTCCTCTAAGGATCAGTACCTAATTGTTATCGTTATTTTCTTACAGTCGTAACTTTAGATTTAGACTCACCGTATCCTATATTTTGATGAAAAAGTGGGAATGTTGTGGCGCCATCAACTTTTTGATATAAAATATTTTCCGTTCCCCTTGTCTTGTGCTCGAGCACCACTATTTTGATTTAATATATATCTACTGCTGAGTTTTAATGATTGATTTTCTAAAATGTAATTCAAACTTTAAAAGGTCGAGATATATTACCAACTCATGTTTTCAAAACTTTTTCCTTCTATTAATTTTAATTTTTGTAAGTGCACATTGCTGATATTGTAATTTGATTGTTGATTTACTTAATATTATTGGTTTGTAGTTTGTCTTGATGTAGAAATAAAAGATTGCCTAATATTGTCCTAAAAAGCAATAGTTTCTCTTAAATACTTTCCACAGAACGTATCCTATTAGTAATTATAATATTATATTTTATCCTTTAACTAGTATCGTTCACTACTACCAAATTCATGTGATGTTCTGGAATTTCGGATTACATGATATGTGTAGTTTCGATTAAACTTACTTAATTGCTTATGCAAAAGCGATGTAGTGCTTTAGCATTCCCTTTATATAAATATTCAAAATTCCACTTTAACTCACCAAAAATTTACAGCAAACTAAATAAAACGTAATTGTAACGTCGCGTGTCCAATTTTTCTAATTTTGCTGGAGTTAGCAAACTAGATCGGTACTTGACTGGCTTTATATCCTAGAGACCTAGAGTAAACTCATCTGTCTACAAATGAGGTCTGAGGACAATTTCGTTCTTCTCGCTTCGTTGCGCTTATTCCCGCATTGAGCATTGAAATGAGCATTACTTTTGCATGCGAAATAGAGGAAATGATCTTTCACTGTTTTCTACTAGAGCTCATTTTCTTCATTTATTTGTTGGGGTTAATGGTCAAAAGCCGGCATTTAGTTTCCCTGAAGTGTTTACTCCTATTTAATCTTAACTCTGTTTAAGATCTTAATTAACCATTTCCATCCGTGAACCACGCACATACATAGGTTCAAGCAATTTCTAAAATTTCCTTTGATATTGAGAGCTTAATTAAATTATAGGCCATTAGATGCATCTATTTTAAAGCAACTTATTTAGGCTTTCATTTTCTCCATACGGTGACAATAAAAGCAACAAAAGCCTGGAGCCTTACTTTATTTGAAATATAATGAAAAAGAAGTGTTGGAAGCAATACATGGATTAGGTGTTATTCCGCTACCAGCAGGTACAACGGGGCTTCGGTTTCGAAACCGCTAAGCTTGGTTTACGGCACACACGCGCGGTTTGCATTGGTTTGGTTTAACTCTATGGGACAAGCGGCAAGATTTGCTTACAGTAAAACACAAAGAGCCACTAATTCGCACGCATAATTTCCAATTGGCTGTAATTAAACACCGTCCACCGTTCACCAGCATAGCCGTACTAGTTTAATTAGGCTACCTTGTATTAGCGAAAATTATACTGAGGATTCCGGAAAAGCACTAAAATTATCATGATCATTCACTAATAAATTCTCAAAATAGTAATTCATGTCATTGAAAACGAAACAGAAGTATTCATGTTTATTGCAGAAATACTGTAATTCAGTAAAAACGATTAAGTTTAGATTTAAAAACTCGATTTGGACGTAACTAAACGTACATATAATAAACCTTAGAAGTATTTGGATGTACACTGTAGAAGAGTTTCGGGATTGTTCGGAATTTTAGATGATAAAAGTATTTACTTTTTAGTGCCCTACATGTTTATATGACGTTGAACGTCAATATTAGGGTATGGTAAAGTGTAGTAAAATACTACTACATATCTGCTATTTCTAATTGTGATTAAAGAGGGTTTACTTAAACTGTGAAAACAACCACATACTCTTCGCGCAAAGATATGAAGACTTAACCAACCTTGTCTATATACATATTATATGTGTTGTAAAAGAGCTATTCAATTTCAAAGTAATAAAAAGAATATATGTTTTTTAAGAACTACTTCGTGCAATGTGGATAATATTTGGCATGTGATACGTTGTAGGTACAGATTACGTGTTGTTGTATGTATTTTTCATCACGGTACAAGTGTCCGAGCCATGATATCCTACATATTAACGCAGTTTTGATGAGCTAATCGTCGGCCTGACGAAACTTACTGAGTGGTGTAAAAATTTTTGGATTTTATTTCTTTATACCGAAACCGTAAGCGATAATAGGATTTTTCAAGAGACATCACATGTTAGCATTAAATGGTTCTCCCCGATAAAAATCAATTAAAGTAATTATTCACACCATTAACAAAATTTGCATTAATCCGAAGTCTGTTGCAAAAGCAACGAGAAGATATCCAGGAAAATACTTGTATTCGGAATATATACAATTAGACTCGACCACCTTCACAGTAAGTTCCGTGGGACTAAACACAATTCCAGCGACGCTATCATTCTACGTAGCAGTGTTGAAAGTCTTCATATGAGAGGCTGTTGAGAATCCTCATCGCGGCTAACTGGACGTTTTCAACAATACCAAAATAGCGTCCTTTCAAGTGAGTTTTGATTTTAGACACCAAAAGAAGTCACTAGGTGCCAAGTCAAGGCTGTAGGGTAGATCAGGAAGGGTAGGGCTATTTTCCAGTGTTAAAATTTCCCTTACAGTCAATAGTGTGTAACTCGGCGCATTGTCGGGGTGGAAGTCCACGATTTTGCAATGTGAGGGCGCACTCGCAAAACCCTTCTCCACAAGCGTCCAAGTATCTGTAGGCAAAAATCACGATCGTCTCGGCCATGACTAGAGTGCAAATCTAGGGTGCATTTTTCCAGTGTCAAAAATTCCCTTACAGCTAATAATATGTGATTCGGCGCATTGTCGTGGTGGAAAAACCATGCTTTGGCAACGTCAGGGCTCACTCACAAAACCCTTCTCCACAAGCGCTCAAGCATCTGTAGGTAAAAACGACGATCCTCAGTATTTCGGCCATGACTAGAGTGCAAATCTAGGGTGCACAGGGCTCACTTGCAAAACCTTTCTCCACAAGCGCTCAAGCATCTGTAGGAAAAATCGAAGATCGTCGGTATTTCGGCCATGACCAGAGTGCAAATCTCAGGTGCACTTTTTCTAGTGTGAAAAACTCCCTCATAATGTGTGATTCGACTAATTGTCGTGGTGGAAAATTCGTGCTTTGGCAACGTCAGGGCTCACTTGCAAAACCCTTCTCCACAAGCGCTCAAGCATCTGTAGGTAAAAACGACTATCCTCAGTGTTTCGGTCGTGGCTAGAGTGCAAATCAAGGGTGCACTGTTTCCAGTGTGAAAAACTCCCTCACAGCCAATAATGTGTGATTGGACGGATTGTCGTGGTGGAAAATTTATGCTTTGGCTTGGGCGCAACTGAGGATGGTCCTATTGTATATTTACAACAGCGTCCATCCCCAGTTTCCTCACGCAATCACCAGGAGGAGTGTGAAAAGATTATTCCGTTTATTTTTTGGACGGACCTTGTAGGTAGGGTAACCCTCGTATCGTATCACATGCCAAATATTATCCACATTGTCCGAAGCAGTTCTTTGTTAAAAAGAAAATGTTATTTTTTTTCAGAAACTTTGAAACTTATCGGCATATGTTTCTGTATAGGTAAATTAACTTAAATCGTCATATTTGTGAGAAGAATATGTGGTTTCAGTTTGGCTACCCTGTTTCATTGGTGCGTGGACGGAGAGTAGCTACATATGCAACATACTAAGATTCTGTTTCCGCTAGATAATAGGTACACGTGTTGGGCATATTTTAAAATCCTTTAAAAAACTGCTTTGCATGACGCACAGTAATTTGGAAATAAGGAAGTATTGTAATTTTTAAATAAATTTTGCGAAGAAACTTTTGATAACTAGGTAGGGACTTTAATAGTTTGAGTCTAAGACTGCATAGGAAAATCAGATGACATTTTTATTAGTAGGTACTGCAGCTTGAAAATATTAATGATTTTGTGTTTAGACGGAATTCTTCACAAGAAATATAATACTCTTTCAAGAAAAATGTATTTGCAATGTTGGTTTTCTCTAAAAGTAACATGCATTTCTATTTACGTGTAACCGTTGTATTAGCCGTATTCTTGTAGTACAGTAAAATAGTTTGTTTCCTGTCCAAATAGTCCGGAACGTCTACATACTAAGTCTACCTTGTGCGTACAAAGAAAAAAAATTAAAATACCCATTTGTCCAATTCTGCTCAACATACTTCCCTGTTTGTTTTCCTGCAAACAAACAATTTCAATGCTACTTAGAACTTATTTCCATTTTATGATGCGATACAACCAAATATTCCAAAAATATGTATTCGTTAAATTGCAATAAGTGATGTTTTTGCGTCACTATATTTTACGGCCGACTATAACGAACATTGAGCGTGCACTGTTGGTATTTAATTACATTAACAATGTAATTGCTTTGATGCTTTATTAATAAATTCCAGGTAGAGTCTGCGAAATATATTTTACGGAGAAGAAAGAAAATGGGTACGTAATTATTATTATATAAAGCATCCCACGTGTTTCACGCGTACACAACATTATAAGAGCTTCATTTCGGCTTTATTAGCCGATATTTAAATATGCATTATGATATTATTTTATAGCACGGACTCTCAAGGGGAAATTGATTCCTAATACTTTCGGCTACACGATTTAAATCGTGAGCCAAGCAGGTTACATGAATGCTATAGTAAAAAAAATTTAAAATTTTGCGCTGCTCTTGTCATATAAGGGGTAGCGTCGGGCAACATGAGTAAAATTTTTTCACAAGGTACACTTTCGGGTAAAAAAAAGTTCGACAAACCTTTCTGCACAAATCGGCCAATTGTTAAATTATTTGTTTTTGAAAGTTGTTTGAAAGCTATTAAATATGATTTGCTTAAAATTTTCATGAAGAATTCCGATAAGTAAATGGGCAATGTAACGGCCACAATTGTCCATACCTTCATGATTATATACTCAAAATTACTGCCCACTAATTGTCTAATTTCAGACATTGTTTGATTGTAACAAGAATTTACATCATTTTTTAGTAAGGTGTGTTCATCGGGTACATTTTGTTTACAAAATTGTTGTAAGAACGATTTTAAATTAACATTGTTTACTTTCGATAATGGTATATTAGACGAAATTAATGCCTTACACAACTCCTTATTAAATTCATCTTGCTCCGCTTTTTTGGAACTCGCCCTGAACATTGAATCATGGTTTGCTGAGAACAATTGCTTCGCTTCCATTTTTCACATTTTGCAATATGCAATATGTGAAGTAGTTTTAGTGTGCTGATCTACCAAGGATTTTCTCTCGGAAGAATAGTTTACTACCATTGAATAGCATTTTGGAAGAGCTTCTCAATGATGTATCACAAAGTGGGTGTTACCAATTGAAATTTGTGTTGGGGTTCCTAGACCCTACGTGGTTAAATGAGGAAGGTTACCTTATATATTACGATGATTCCCCCTGATGCCGTAGAAACGTTTTCTAGAAAAGTTCAATACCTATTTTACTACTAGAGAGATAACAGAGCGTACGTTTTCAAATTGACACCATGTATGTATACTACTATGGGTCGTTGACAGCTATCCGGAGCATTTTGCCTTGCAGTAGTTGTAGTTCTTCTATGTTGAATTGGTCTTATTAGTGATTTGTACATCATGATGGTGCATTCATCTTTTAGCGATGATATCCTATTGAGTAACGGATACTATTGCAGTAATCTTGGGTAGCTTTGGTTGATATTTGAATTAACCTGAAGCTTCCAGGTAAGTTTAACGTCCAGCAACACTCCCAGATATTTCACTGCCTCATCTGTGGGGTTCAAATGTATGACGTTGTTTTTCATTATTATGTATGGAGGGTTGTGAACCCATCTCAGGGTGAATATCTTTGTTTGATATTTCATGAAAATAATTTAAACATTTCATTTGTTAAGCCATTGGTCTATCTGGAAGACCGCTATATATAGTTGGGCTACGGTTTCAGTAGGTTCACTATTTTGCACTATAATTACAGTATAGTCGTAAAAGTCGCTAAGGTTGCCATAATTGCTGGAATCTCTGACGTTTAGAAGTTAAACAGCAGTGGTCGTAACATACTATCTTGTGATATTCCCGCTTGTATTGCTTCTGTTTTAGATATTGTAGAATTTATCTTTACTGCAAAGGTTCTTTTCTCGAGAAATAAGAAAATTACTGCCTTTAGGTAGCTCGGTATCTTCAGCTTGAGTAATTTGCTCTTTGAGCTTTCTAGCCAATACTTATCAAAAGCTTGAGCTTCGTCCAGAAAAACAGTCCCTGAGTCGAATTCGTTCTCAAATCGTGAATTATCTTCTAGGAGATGCTCTGAAGTTGATGTTGAGTGGAATACATTTTACTATATCCAAACTGAAACGACGGCAGTAAATTAGGAGATGTTACTTATTTAATTAGATTAGAGTAAATAGTTTCTTTAGTAGCTCAGAGAGCGGTGTCAGTAGACTTATTGGTTGGAGTTAATATCTACGGTATCTTAGATTGTTACATAACTTGGTGAACCTAAAGCATGACTATCCAAATAAATGCAAGGTAAACTGTGGATATAGTTTCACTTACAACAATTACATATATGGAGATGATGAAACTGGTTATATGCTGATATACATTATTATATCTTCAGTTCAACACTACAGTTGCACACAAAAGCGCATTTTAATCTGTTCACTACAATAATATACGGGGTGTTACTATAACGTTAAAGTTCTGGAACTAGGAAACATGAATCAGTAAATTGTTAATATTCTGAAGCTAATGCTCTTCAACGCAATACCTCTCTAACGTGATGATCTGTAGTTTTTCCACTAATCAAAGCATTCTTGAAAGTCATTTTTTGTAATGTCTAAAAGTTGGCGCGTCATACTTTGTTTCATGGTTTCATCGTCATCATTTTTTTTTTCTCTTAACGATACTTTCTAGAAATATTGATTGAAATGTTACGCAAGCCTGGCTAAGTGAGCCGAAGCATTACCATGGTGCAAGTTGCAAGTAACTCTAATATTATCTATAACAGACTAAATTATATATGTAATTTCTCTTACTGCAATTTTCTGATTATCCTTCACAGATTCTCACACGGTCTTAGCCATGTATGCGGTGTTGCCATAAATAGTTTGGTCATTTTGTAAGTTTTTCCAAACGAGTGCCTAAATTTCAGACAAAATTTGATGGAAACGCAAGTTAAACTTTTGTAGAAGCTGTGGCCTCAGAAAAATGTAATGTCATTCATGACAAGATACCATCGGCTGAGTAGCTTCAGGAAAGTACATTTAGTTACGCATGTCTTCAAGAAGGTCCAAGAGCACTTCCTTTACCCTAAAATTCTCGACCACTCTGTTGGTAGTAGGTAGTAAAACTAGTTTGAGTATTTCCAGCCTTATTATTATTATTATTATTATTAGGCCCCGTGTTTTTATCAGATGTTACACTTTTGTTGTTTTAGGTGTTTTTAAAAGTAGAAGAGGATTTTCTAGCAATGTTTACATTTAAACTCTACTTGCACGTATTAACTTCAACAAAGTTTAGAAATGCCCACATTTACTTCAACACGGCCTTGAGTAGTATGCACCGTAGATCTGCTGCAATTTATCGTCAACTACCTAATTCGTTGAAAAATGATTAAGCGTTGAATTACGCGGCTGATGTGAAATGAATAGCCAGCAGAGATGTAAATACAATGTAAAAGGTAAAGTAGGATGTGGACTTGAAGAGCGGCAATATCGAAACGAGTGCTCTTGAATCTATCGGTTCCAGCTCGGTTCTCTAAGTAGAAGTGCTGCACACAACACTTTACATTCACTTGCCTCTTCAAGAGCTAACATAAATAGCAGATGAAGTTTGTACCAGACACACAAGGATTTCTACGTAAGGATCTATTGTTATTTGCATGGTCGAGAATGTAGGTCACTTAAATTTCTGCAAATAATCATTAATTGTTCATGAGTGAGAAATTATAGTAGACTTAATTGACAACCGTATTTTAAATTATTGTCGTATCAACTGCTATGTTATCCAAGTTTCTACTGATCATCCGTGTATTTGCATCGCAGTTTGTAATTTTTTCAGGGAATCGATCGAACTTCCCAATACAACTAATTTTCAAATGTTTTTTAGAAAAATTTTAACTGTGGATTCCAACACTGTCTTTTTTAAAGAATGCAACATCATACAGGCAAGTTATGTTGGTTCACTGCTATTTGTACAAAAATTGTGTTTCTGCTGATAAAAAAATCAGTCTAATTAATTGTTACGGGCCAAACGAGATTTTTCGTCGACCCGCAACAGGAAAGATGGCAAAGGCCTACGACTAAACTTAGAGGAGTAGGGGTGGTTCACGAGAAACGCTTACCGGAGGGAAGTCGTACCCAGTTGTGTAGAGAGTAGGTCAACATTAGCGGCCGCACCTTCTAAACCACAGCTGATTGCAGGTTCTGGTGGAAGGCTAGCAGCTTACGGGAATCGGACTCACCTATATTGTGCCTCCTCCATTTATATGAAGCTTACAAAGTTCATGAACACAATACAATGAAAATACACAGAAATAAAAGATATTGGGATGTTCTTGGGTTCTTCGGGTAGCTGGCAAAATTCACAGGAACACACCAGTAGACTGGATCACGATGAAGACAACGTTACGGCCAGACTTTCTTGACAGAAAAAGAAAGACGGAAACTTCAGGAGCCAAAATCTTCGCGATGTACGTGATTGTCACTTGCAACTGCTCAAAGGAGGCTGTCACGGGGTTGAAGGCAGTTAATTCGGCATAAGTCGAAGATTCTTCTGCCTAAGGCAAAAAACGACACGGTGTATTCATTTCGTAGAGGAGCTACCAACCACTCCGTGTCCAAAAACCACGTGCGTTCACTCCCAGAAGCCGGCGCTCACTTTTTCCCTTGCCTTATTTTGTCATCGGCGCCGAGATGGTAACGAGCAACCGCGTCGAGCGAAGGTGCTAAATCGACTCACGAAAGATCGAAACGCGTACACCCAACAGCTAGAATATTTCATCATATTGCGAAATATGTCGCAAGAATTCTAGAACAAATTTTTCATGTGGAACTTCCGGCCATTCCGCCAACGGAGAATTCCAAGAACTGTTTTCGATCGGCATTAAACAGACTAAACAAGTGGAACAAGGGCAAGGTCCCTTAACTCTATAGGTTACCTCATAAATGTAGCTTATGGGCGCGGTCAATCGGTGTACAGGGGGAGCGTCAACGTCACAGTCAGTCCTACTGTACCGTGCATCTGTACGGGGTGAGTGAAGCGTGTAGACACGTGTGACTGTTATTATTTTTCTTGTGTTTATTAGATATTAGAGATTTGTGCTTATTGTTGTGTTTACTAAGGAATACTTATATATATCAAATAGGTAAGTTTTCAAGAAATTAAGAACTAAGAATTAAGAGATGGTTTATCTTTATCTTTTAGTTCTTAGTAGTTAGTTAGGTTAGTTGAAATTGTTAATGCGCATGCTCTAAAACTGCAGAACGCATTTTTCGACACTTATGCACATGCTCATCTCATATATCATAATTTCGGTATAAACGGCATGTATAATTCTTAATTGATAGTTCTTAGTTGTAAATTCTTAGTTGTTAGTCGTTAGTGACTGTATAAATCAGGCATAATAAATGTGATCTTTTGTAACTTGAAATAGCTTACATAAAACTAACATTGTGTTCACTTACGCTACAATATTAACTTTGATTAACTTGCCTAGGTTTAAAATAACTTTAAAATATCTACATTGTACTGCAAATATAAATTATTGTGTATTAAATTCGCAGATTTGAAATGCCGGGCACTCGCTGGGCAGTAGCTTTCTGCAATAATAGCAGGCAGCAAACTAAGACATTTGATTTGGATATAAAATATCACAGCTTTCCAAAAGATACAAAAATTAGAGCATTATGGATACAAAGATGTAAACGTGATGGGAAGTGGAATCCGAATACTAGTTATGTTTGCTCAACACATTTTACAACAGATGACTACAAAAGAGATTTGCAAGCTGAACTGTTGAATTTGACTCCAAAGCGATTTTTAAAATCAAATGGTAAGGATATAATTAGGGCTTGGCAAATGCATTTTAGCACGAGCCAATTTTTCGTATTTTAGAGTTTTATCATGTTTGCTTTAAAATAAACTGCATATTAAGCTTCAAGAAATGTTTAATGCATATATTAAACCATATATGTATATGGTACTTTTTGTAGCATATTTTAGCGCGTATATGCTTTATCTGTACAGCATATCTGACCAGCCCTAGATATAATATTCTAGCTGACATTCGGTAACTGACGTTTCTGTCGTAAGATTTTTTAAAACAACATCTGTGGCATCAAATGAGCATTGCTTTATACCGATAGTACTGACTATGTGCAGTCTGTGCGGATAGTACGGGCAAAAAAAACATTAAAAAATTTAAATTTAATTAAAATTTTTAGATTTTGTATGTAATATTTTCTTCCAGCTGTTCCCTCACTCTTGCTTTGTAAACCAGCAGAAGCACCTGTCGCCACCATTGCGTCCGCTTTACAAATTGAAAGGGAAAAAAGATACGAAAAAAAGATTGAACAAAACTCTGGTTCAAGAGTTGTTAGACGAGAGCGAAAAAAATGAAACAAACGTAGGTGAAACGCAAGATAAGTTTGCCCAGACTGATTTTGAGATAGGGTTGCAATATGAATATCAAATTTTGCTGGACAAGTATACAAAAGCTGTGGATACAAATTCCAAATTAAATGAGCAGTTGCTGCTTATGGCCAAAAATGTAGAAAAACAGAAGTCTACTATTGCATTATTGGAGAAGAAATTAAAGCACGCGGAAGCTGATGTGGTTAGAAAAAATGAACTACATGTAAGGCAAGCACTTAGTGGTACGTTTAGCAACAACCAACTAGATTTAGTGTTGAAGAAAAAGAAAAGGGTTGTATGGGATGCTGACGATATTTCTGTTGCTTTTACAATTAGATACTTCAGCAAAAGATGCTATTTATATCTTCAAAAAACGCTAAGCTATCCTTTACCTGGACTTTCTTTGTTGCAAAGATGGGCTGCAAAAGTAAATTTGCGTCAAGGTTTGCTTCATGACATTTTGCGAATGATGAAAGTAGCTGGCGAAAAGAAAACTGCATTTGAAAAAACAGTAGTGCTTCAATTTGATGAAGTTAAGGTTAGCTCTGTGTATGAATACGACAAAACTGCAGATGAAGTTGTAGGTCCTCATAACCAGATGCAAGTTGTTATGGCGCGTGGTTTGTTTGCAAAGTGGAAACAGCCTATATACATAAATTTTGATCAAAAAATGACAAAAGATATTTTGAATGACGTTATAAGTGCACTGTTTGCAATAAATTATAACGTAGTAGCATGTGTTTCTGACTGTGGAGGTGGAAACATTGGTTTATGGAAACAGCTTTCAATTTGTGTTGAACAGACGCATTTTCCACATCCAATAACTCAGAAAAACATATACTTCTTTGCGGATGCTCCACATATTTTGAAATTAGTTCGAAACTGGCTAATAGATACAGGCTTCGATCTTCAGGATGGCAAAAAAATTAGGAAAAAACCTCTTGAAACATTACTTTCCATAATCAATAACAGCGAAATAACTGTCTGCCATAAACTAAGGCTTGAACATATTACTTGTGAGAAAACTCAGAGACAAAACGTAGCGTTAGCTGCTCAATTATTGTCGCACACTACAGCCACGGCTCTGAAACATTATGACTTTGGGGAAGATAAAAAAGAAGCAATGGATACGGGAGAATTTATTGAAAAGATTAACAGTTGGTTCGACATCATGAATTCATTTTCTATAAATCATTCTGTAAGTACGAAGCAGCCTTATGGGTGTAACATTCATCAACAGAATAAAATATTAGATGATGTATACGAAATGGTTTTAAGTATGAAATGTGCGACAAAAAACACTTTACAGACATTCCAAAAAGGATTGTTGTTATCTATAACTTCCTTGAAACATCTTTTCTTAGATATGCAACAAGACTACGGTGCTAAATACATTCTCAGTCACAGACTGAACCAAGACTCGCTGGAAAACTTTTTTTCGCAGATTAGAACCAGAGGAGGGCTACACGACCACCCATCTCCATTAAATGCCATATACAGGATACGCATGATTATTCTCGGAAAAAATCCCGGTGTTATTCAAAAACATGTAAACACACTAGAGATTTCACCAGATGAATACTTACTAGCCAAAGTATTACATACTGCTAAGGTGCCAGTTGCTGAAGAGATCTTAGCGGACGCCAACCCTGTGGACGATCTCGAATATTCTGATAGTGAAAGTGTATCATCTTCCAGTACCCAACCGCCTGAAACTGATGAAATGTGCCAGACCGAAGAAGATGGATTAAAGTATTTGGCAGGTTGGATTGCTCGCAAATTTAAAGAAGAATATCCTAATTTGGGCAAATACACATACAAGGTTACGAATGACTACAACTTCAGCATTCCCTCTTGGCTGCAAAATCTGTCGTTTGGGGGTCTTACAGAACCGTCGGTAGAATGGGCAGAACAAGCAAAACTTCTCGACAAATATTTTAATAAATATAACGGGAAAACTTTCAAAATAGGAAAAAACTTAACAAAGTTCATTATTAATAAGATTGTAGAAAAGAATACCGGAGTGCCAGAAAATGTTATCAAATGTTACATATTGCAGCGAACCTATATAAGAATAAAGTTTCTAAATTATAAAAAAATGGTGACGAAAACCACAACAAAAAGAAAAGCTGAGCCTAGTCAAGAGAAAATACGTAAGAAATACAAAAAAATAATTTAACGTAGAATAGTTAGGTTCTTAGATTTACATTAAATTTCTATTTTTGTATAGTACCTACTTTAGTTTTGCTACTTTATTGTTTTGTGTTAGATTACAATAAAATGTAAGTTACCTATTTACCTAGTTTTGTATTATAACTACATTTTATAGTACTGTGTCAACTACATTAATCCCGCAATAAATCTGGAAATAGGAACCGTACTAAGTTTGCCTTTTTCGCGTAGTAACGCATAGCAAAACGCGAGTCGTAAGACGGAAAATTGTATAGAAACTAATAGAATTGATGGATAGTCAATAAACAATGCTAATAGTAGCACTATTTAGCATTACTTATAACACACCAAAATCGTGACAGTTTAACATTTAGGTAAATTACAAACACACTCCGAAAGCAACACGGAATTTTGAATGTAGTACTAGCAGTAGGCGGGGCATAGAGGACTGACGGTGACGTAGCAACCTCAAACCAATCACAGCCCATTTTACCATTGAGGTAACCTATAGAGTTAAGGGACCTTGGAACAAGGGAACCTTTCGGAAGTTTCGCAGAAGTAACCTCCCATAAATTAATCTTAGGAAATAATAACATAGTAATTGACTTAAGAACGACAATTAAAATAAAACTTTAATTCCTTTGTAGCGGCAAAATCTAACGAACATAACACCCCCCTTACTCGACGATAATTTCCTTGAAAAGAGAAAATCCAGATGCTAAAACAAACCCAAAAAGAAAAGGAGAAACATGTAAAATAAAAATACCTAAAACTAAGTCAAACCCAACAAAAAAAAAATCAAACCAACCCAGAGATATCGAAGAAAACCCCCACTGTGGAACCACGCCCCAGCCCCTCACAGCAGAGTGGTATAAAACCGTTGTCGCTAAATGTCCAATCAGGGTAAATAATGTGAAAATCGGGAAAGTCTTACACCCGAGCAGGATTCCGTCCAACCTGCCGGTACAACTCGGGGAATTTAGGGACAGTGGACTTGAGAGCGATTAAGAAAAACCAAATGAAGAAAGCGTTTTGTGCGTAGCGGGATCGGCATATCACGGTAGCCTAACAACAAACGGAGTCAGTCAAACGCAACAAATCTAAAAAGGGATACAGGGTACGTAGCTAAGAGGAAGGGCAAAACTGGCAGTAGGGAAACGGACAGAAGAATTGAACCATAACGGAAAATAATACAGAATCGGTAGCGGAACGGAATGATAACGGAACATAACGGAAACGCTAAAGGCAACACGGCAAACGAGAGCGATAAAGGAAACGAGAGCGGTAGCGTTAAGGGCAAAAGGGCAGCGATAACGCTAAGGAGACGATAACAGGAACAGAAACGGTAACGTTAAGGGCAATACGCCAACGATAACTATAACGAAACTGTAACTGAAGGATAACGAAAATAACTCACGGTTCAATCTAACATCGAAATGCGATAAGCGCAAAAGAAAAGGGGACCGATCGTCCGTAGAAATAACTTCCAAAATATTCGACTTACCAAATGCCTTGGGAGATACCAGATGGATCTGATAACCCAATATCTTAAGTACCATGATAACAAACACCAAGGCAAAAGAACGAAAAAGAATCTCGAAAGCCATCGAAAATTTTAAAACCGGAAAATAAACGACAGTGAAACGAAAAATAAACAAAAATAAACGACAACAAACTACAATAAACGACACGATACGAGAATGGACGAAAATGATACAAAAATAAACGAATCCAAACAAAAACGATACGAAAATACAAAGTTTCATGAAACTTCGGAACAGGAAACTAAAATACCCAACAAAGATTCTACAAAATTAGTAAAAAACGTGCGACACTGGATCCTACACAAAAGATTATTGCGTGAGTAACGACAACTTCACTGAAAAACTGAAAGAAATTCTAAAAAAATCCAAGAAAATTTAAAAAATTCAAAGGTTAGGTGGTAATATTCGAGAAGTCTAAAAGTAAGTTTAGCAATCCCGAAACATTTCAACACAGATTTATTAAAACACGGGAAATTACAGAAAAAACTCGAGAGAATACAAAAAAAATCCAAAAAGAAATATCGATAATCAAAAAAAATCAAATAAGTTCAGAAAAGCACACACAAAGCTAAGGGAATTCGCGAAAACATACAGGAAACGTACACAACTTCTCAAGGAAAAAGATTAACTCAAAAAACCTTCCAATAAGCGAAAGAAATGACGAAAAGGTCCCAATACTTGGGCGCCAAATTCTTGTTACGGACTAGGAGTTTCTTTGACGAAAAGAGAAAGACGGGAACTTTAGGTCAAAATCTCCGCCGCTGTACGGGATTATCGCTTGCAACGGTTCAAAGGAGGCTGTCAGGGGGATGAAAGTTGTTAATCCGACACAAGTCGAGAGAACAATTTCTTCTTCTGCCTAATGCAAAAAACGACACGATATATATATATTCATTTCGCAGAGGAGCTGCCAGCGACTCCGTTTTTCAAAAACCACGTGCGCTCACTCCCAGAAGCTAGCATTCACTTTTTCCTTGCCTTATTTTGTCATCGGCGCCGAGATGGTAACGAGCAACCAGGTCGAGCGAAGGTGTTAAGTCGACTCACGGAAGAACGAAGTGCGAAGACAGTATAGCTGAAATATTTCATTATATTGCGAAATATGTGGCAATAATTCTAGAACAAATCTTGCATGTGGAACCTCCGGTCATTCTGCCAACGAAGAATTCCAAGAACTGTTTTCGATCGGCATTAAACAGACTAAACAGGCGGAATACTGGAAACCTTTCGGAAATTTCGCAAAAGTAACCTCCGATAAATTAATCTTTGCATATACTAAAAATAGTAATTGACTTAAGAACGGCAAATAAAATAAAACTTGGATTCCTATGAAGCGGCAAGATCAAACGAACATAACAAATTGAATATGTAGCCGTAAACTTTGAGTTTGATTTATGACAAATGATGCTACAGTTATATATCAGTACGTTTGAACAAGATAATCTCAGCTCCTTTCTGTAATTTTAGGAGATATTAAAAGAACTGCAGCATTTTCGGGCACATCTGTAGATGAAACATTTTATAGTTGAGTTGCGTAGAACTCCTCTAAAATATTTTGTGTAGTATCTAAGTATTGTACCGTTTAGTAACCATAAAATTTAAATATGAGTTAGTATATTTCATTGTTAATGGTCTTATATGAGTGCGATATATAAAATATGTAATGCTTACCTCTGGCAATGCACTCTAGAGCAAGTTAATATACAAGTGAAGTAATTCAAACAGTCCTCGTATATTTGCAGCACTACATTTGTATCAATTTTATAGAGCCTTATTAATTAGCGTTTCCAGTTTCAATTAGGATTCACCAGTTCTTTGGTCTAAAATGCGTTTAAAACATAAAATAACATGTAAACAAATTACGATTAGATAAAAAATACTGAAACTGATCCTACGTCTGTGTTGTATACCTTTATTCCTATATTAATTATTTTTATGTAAAACAATCTCTAATAGTTTGCAGACATGTGCTTAACAATACTTTCAGTAGCACAAAATTGCCGTGATATAATTTAACTACGGAATACAACAATGATACATCACTAATTTTTAATAGAGTGTTTAGCGTGTAATTAACTGTTGTGTTTCAGGTTTATTGGTTTCGATTAAAGCTAAATACAAAATTATTACACGTTCAATGGATTTCGAGGGTATAAATACATGTTAGTTATTAAAATTCAGGCACGTGCTGTTATCATATAGTTCCTATTATACAAACATTGTGTTCGCGTTTATTGCAAACTATTTTCAGGTGTACCAATAATTTATAATGCCAATGTTTTAAGCATAACTTTCACTACAGTCATAAACGATTATTACTCTTAGGTGAATACTTTGTTCCGAATTTGTAGTAGCGTAATTAACATTTCACGCATGGTTTATTATATGGTGCTATTAATAATGCACAATGCACAGCAGTGTGCCTCAGTGCATCTCGGCATAATAATTTATATTACACGAATACAACGCCAGACGCGAATAAACCCAAGATTCGGTGCATGCAAGATCAGCGTATACATTTATACAAACATACTCCAGTGCAGTTAGCATAAAGCAGGAAATTAATAAGTGGTAAATATGTCTAATTATTCCCCAGCAGAATCGACAAAATCCTAATTTTTTTATATAAAAGTGTGACAGCTCTTCATCTACATTTCGAGTTGAACTATGAATTGCTATGATGGAAACTGTAAAATTAATCTTCTTAATTCATATTATTTGGAAAGGCTTTAATGCTGGATCAGAATCTACTTGGTGAAATATTCTATTTTTCTACCACAATAAAGCAGATCTATTAGATCTTCTGAAAATTACTATAAATTACATTAACTATTTAATTTATTTTTTGAGTATATTAATAATAATTCTTTGGTATTAGGAGGTACATATACAGGGTGAACCGGGTAAGTCGTCATTTTTTAAATGTTGTCGACGCGAATCAGGATACATACACAGAGCATGTCAACCCATATCACTTTTTCTTTAATTTAATTAAGCTGCTCAATGTTGCTTACTTATGACAATACTAAGTCGTACTACTTAATTTTTAAATATGATGTTTTCAACTAGCAACCAAACAGATCAGTTGCTTATTTTTCATGAATGCCGCGGATTTGTTGTTCTGTTGGGCAATTTATATATCAGGCAATAAAATAGAAGGCCACTGTCTGAAAAATTTATAGACGTCTTGAAACTTCTTTAACAAACCAAGGTAATTTTGTTCATTCCAGGAGATAAAAGACCGGAAGGATTACGAAGGTGGAAAATGGACTAACAGGGTTAGAAGCATTGAAAGAGTATCCCCATGTATGTCAAACAGATATAACAATG
>JABXWE010029399.1:0-20865 GCA_014611495.1 Limonius californicus | reverse complement strand
ACGTACATTATGAATCTAACAAAATGTACCGTATTATTATTATTGTTTATTTCATAACTTATGTGGCTAAAATTTTAGTTCAACGAATTTTATGAATTAAATCTCTTTTTAATACTTTTTTTTAGATAAATGTTCAAAATTATCTCCTTTGTGTTCGATACACAAAGCCGCACGTCACAGAATACGCCGCTGCATTCTTAATATGGTTGCTGGGTTATTCCTAATAATATCGACAGCCTGCTGTATTCTTTGGCGTGATTCTTCTACCGTGTGCACTTCAGTTGCATAAAAAATCTGTTTCATGTGACCCCAAAGATAAAAATCTAATGGAGTCAGGTCCAGCGAACGCGGTGGCCATACTGCGGGTCCTCCTACTCCAATCCATCTTCCCGGAAAATGTGCGATAAGCCAAGCTCTAACACAAAGACATTGATGTGCTGGTGCCCCATCGTGTTGAACAACATTGCACGTCTAATATTTACTGGTACATCCTCCAGTAATAAGGGTAAAGAGTTTTCTAGAAAATATTCGTAATTCGTACCATTCAAACGGTGTGGTAGTTCAAATGGTCCAATCAGACGATCATTAAGAATACCATCTATCATATTAACACTAAATCTATGTTGAAAATGCGAGCGTCTTCTTAAATAAGGATTTTCTGCATCCCATTTATGAAAATCATGATAATTTCGTACCATCTCGTGTGAAAAAAGCTTCATCGGTCCATAAAATATGCGGTAGGTTTTGATTATTTTGTACCCAATTACAAAATCTTAAACGAGCTTCAAAATCATTACCTAGAACTTGAACTCTTTGCTTTGATGTCAATGGAAGTAAGCGAGCACTTCTTATTATTCTCCAAACCTGGTTTCTACATATCCCAGTACATAATGCAATACATCGCACACTTAAAGACGGATCTTCTTGTAATACATCAAAAACTTGTTCATCATCGTCTATGGGTCTACGGACAACTGCTTGGCCGACTGCATGCCTTGCATTGTAAGTGCCATATTCCCTCAGCTGACAATGTGAATTAAAGAAAACTGTACGCGTAGGCAGTCTTCTATTGGGATATCTTCTACGATATGCTTGTTGTGCTGCTAAAGCATTTCTATCACACAGACCGCGAACATAATAAATATCTGCATATTCTTCATTTGAAAATAACATTGGCATTGTGAATTACGATCGGAATAAGGATACAAAGAAGAAGCCAATAAGTTCAGTATAACAGTAATAAACAATAACTCGTTAACGGTTACGTTTAGGACATACTGTATAACATATTATCTCATTTTTACCTAATAACGTAATTATTTTTGAGCCCGCGAAAATTTTGAAAATAATTATTAAGAAGTATCTGAAGTATTTATTTCAAATTCCGAATCAACATCAATATTAACTGATAGATGAAACGCAGGTAACCTTCTATCCGTATATCTTAAGTAGTTTGTTTGTTATATTTTAAACTGCAGTTAAGTGTCTATGATTATATCATTAAAGAAAAATGTGTCTGACAAAACGTATTTGTCTTCTGAAGATACAAAGTTTATCATAAAGAGAAACATTTAATATGTTTCTGCTCTTAAGATGGAAAATAAATTATCTATTTAGTCTCACTCGCTAAAGGCGAGCTCTCGCACTATTAAATGCCGTATGTATACGAAATAAATGGAAGCATTTATAACTGTATCGTATTTTCCATTTACATTGATTAGTTGAGCTAAAAACAACTGTTGAGAATTTAATGCAAATGAGAGCTATATTTTTGATATTTGCATGGGTATCAATTTGCACTGATATATTTACCTGCTAGTATAGATTCGCAGAAGGCATTACCAATCACTTTATTTAATTAAATTAAATTGGTGGCAACTAAGGAATTGCGTTCTTAGTTTTTCTATCGCAAATGGTAGTGACAAAATATTTACTATTATAGTTTCAATGCTTTTCGGCGTAAGATCGGGAAAACCGACTGAAACCAGGGGAGCAGTTCTCTGCTGCAGACGCCAGCAAAGAGCGGGCACCATATTTTTCACACAAACTAATTTTTGTCTTGTATTTGCCGGCGCTTTGATTGCTTGCTTCCCACAAAAAAGCGTTGTGTTTTATAGCAATTCTTCCTCTTATATTGTGAATTCTCTAACTTAGCGATTTTAAGAACCGCTGTTCAAATTAGTTGATTCTGATAAATATTAAATCTTTATTATTGCCTTATATAATAATTTTCACTTCTGTTGGAACAATAGTCTAATAGCGGCTTACATTTGAAAGTTTTAACGGTGCCGTTGCGGTTTGGGGCAAGGGAAGCGAAGTCATGCCTTCGTCCCTCATCGTGCACGTTTGTTCGGTCCTCTCTGATGATGATGATAATAATCACTGTTACCTATAGTGAATTGGTATTGTATACAGCCGTTAATAAAACTTTAAAATAGTTATTTCATTAAAAATAAACGATAGAAGAAATACAATTCCACCGATTTTATTTCACACGATTTTATTTCACACCATCATTTCAACATTAATAAATTAAACTATTAAAATGAGATATAGTCCATTACATTTTGCATTGCGGTCGAAGAGGAAGGGGAGAGAGCGCCCGACAATTGAACTGCCCCGGGGCGCCCGATATGTTACGCCACTGACTAAAGCAATGAACCGAACGATAAATTATTTTTAAAAAGCTACAACAATAGGATAAGTAATTCGGACGTACGTGCATCTTTTATATATTTGTTTTTTATGGTAGCAAATGGTAATTTTTAATATTTTTTAAACGTAAAATTAAACGTTTGTTAATAATAAACATGCAGTATTCTTGATTTTTTCAATTTCGCGGAAATTTCATTCACGCATAAAACAATAAAATATTTAAGTCCCAAAGCGTGCGTTATAACCGAATTGTATTGTAGTTTATTTCATTTTAGGTATCGTGTCCTTGCTGTTTGTTCGCCCCCTTAAAATTATTGCTTTTATAACTCTGTATTTTAATTTTAAATTTGTTTTAATTGATACGTGGGTAAACAGATACTATCGCTAGTTAATTTAAACTGTATACACGTTCACTTGAAGTATAATATCATTTATGTAAATCTTGTTTTAAAACCGGCGTGCAGTTACCATAACGCTAATTTTAATGATATTAATTAATTTATCAAATAATTGGTGCACTGGCTAAATTAATAAATCTACATATTCTGCGGGAGTGAACTAATTGGCAGCGGTTCGAAAAGTGTAGGTGCATTTTATAAATATTTAGAGAGCAACTTCGTTTTCTGGTTTTCATCCATTTCGCAAACTAATTTTCGGTTATTATTCCATCAAAGAACAAAAGACCAAGAAATGGATGCCAGGGTGTAAGTAGAGCGTTAAATTTATATCGAAATCGTTTTCGTGCCGTGTAGGTACCTTACCTTTCGTAAAGCTAATTATAGATACGCGTACAACTGTGTAGTACATAAATATCGATGATGTCATACAGCAAACACTGACTTTAGCTCGCGGCCATCGCCGTCTCTCCTGCGAGTTGCTAGCCAGCGCCACATAAAAAAGAACCCGGTCTTGTTACGTGAACCTGCGGTCGCAGACGGCGTTGTTTACGGTTTTCAAAAGTTCCTTGATAAAAGCTCTTGTTAGCAGCTGTTTTCCCTAAAACTCTTCCTTGCAGAAGTGTTTACGAACAGAAATTGATCGTTTGTAACGCATTTCAGGAGCAGATGATTCTATTGAAGTTTTAACATTGTTTATGTTATTGTGTCCAGCAGCTGCATTTGTGTATAAAATTCACACATGGTTGCCAATTGCGTCTTGGGTTGTCACAAGATTGAAAACAATCAGTTTGCAGCTACCGTTATTTACGAAGTAATTTAATGACTTTTAAAAAGTGTTGATACCCCTGCAAGAAAGCTAATAAGGTATTAGTAAAATCTTAGAATAGTAATTCGAGAAAAGACCCCACTGATCTTAGGACGAATTACAATCTTATACGAGCACAGTTCCAAAGTTTTTCAGCATATTTGGTTAGAAAGACAACAAAGTATCGGACTATTTTTAATTGTTCAATACCAATACACTTCAGTTAAAATTTCAGCAGTTCCAGATATTTATGTTAATTAAATTTATAAATATTTATACGCTACTCTTTCCACTACAGAATTGTCCAGAAATCTTCTACTCCTTAATTGTTTCTTTAGATTTGAAATAAAGTTCGGAACTAGGTCAGGGCTACATAATAGGTAGCTGCCATGGGAAAAGCCACGTTCGCGAATGGCGACAGTAACAACTTTACCTTTGTGCGAGAAGGCGTTGTCATGAATAGTAAAACTCCGGCAGTTACCTAATAGCGACGTTTCCCATCAAGCTTATCACGCAGTTATCTACTTCGCGTAATATTCGACTATGATTGTGAATTTTCTTCAAAATGTTAAAATAAAAAATTCTTCAGTATCCCAAATAATGGTAGCTATTATTTTGCATGGAGATAATTGTAAACAAAATTTGTTCCGAGACCGAAATTCTTTGTTTCCATTGCATGCTTTAACGGATAAACCAGGTCACGCAGAACTGTATCAGAAGAAACAGCAAACAGGCACTATCAATCGACGATGAACAAGTACCATTTTGCCTATAACAGCAATGTCTTAATTGGTTTTGCTAGCTTGCAACCCTGCAACAAACTGATCTCTGGTAAATTTCTTCCTGGACGTGTTTCTGCTGCTTTAACTTTAACTTGCGCAGAGATTTTCTTCCTTCCGTAGACATAATGAAGTTTTTGTTAAATATCATTCTGGTGTAATGCCCTCCAGAGTCAGAAACTTTTATGTAAATTACTAAGTTTTATCAAATTTTTCCTGTTGGGACAGATTAGGTTGCGAATTGAAGGTTTGGAAAATTAGGGTCGGTCCTACTACTTCATTAAAGAGACCGGACTGGTAAAATTGGGAACTCTCCTTGTAGATCTCATAGAGTACAAGCTTTTAAAAAAATTTTTAAAAATAAAAAACTTTGTTAAATGCGGCGATGGTTTTTAATAAGTGGGTACAGGTGCGTCCCCTACCTGATTACAATATTAAAATTAATGTTTCCTTTTCTGTATTTAAATAATAATTAAAATGAACTAACTCTGCAAAAATTTGTTTTCTGTAGCTAACGTTTTAACGTTTAAATTGTCATCCATTCCGCGATTTTTGCCGCAATGTTCGCGATCGCCTTGCGTCTTCCAGCGTGAAGGTGGCATCTATTCGGCCCCCACGATTCTCTGTATTCGGCAAACATGGCCTGACCGAACGTATATGATGATTATTGATTATAGCACTCATTTAATGGGCCGAACAGATTCGCCCGCGCGCATATTTTTCTATTCCAAAGTGCAGGTTTGTGACTAGTAAACAATATATAGTGTTAATAACCTTTTTAAACATTGACTTTTCAATACTTTCGATTGAAGAAAAACTTCAAACTAAGACATTAGGCAGGCCCACGTCGAATTTAATTTTAACACAAAAAATGGAGAGAAAAGCACAGAACAGGTGTTACACCTATCGTTTTTCTGCAGAGACTTATAAACTTATACTTTAGACAGAGTAGTTTCTTGTTATCCCATGCTTTCTAAGAAAAGGTTAAAAAGCGAGTTAGAAGTTATATACACCAGATCCGACTTTAAAGAAATATGTGCTGTTATGAATATTTTACAATTTTTGTTAAAAAATAATATTGAAGAAACTTTTATGGAAACACTGAGACTTAAAAATATTATTGTAACAAAACCTATGACAACCTCCGAAGCTGAACGTTGCTTTTCCACATGAAAGCGTGTAAAAAGCTTTTTACGAAACACCATGCTTAACGATCGCTTGAATGCTTTGGCTACAATGTCTATCAGCAAGAGTTTAGTTAACGAAATTGATAATTTGTGGACAAGATTATTTCGATGAAAAATGGACGAGCAGAGTTTCATTGTTTTTTTTTTTTTAAAGAATCGTGGAGTTGCCGTAGCAACTCCACGATTCTCATCCCACCCCGCATACCTCGGATCAGCGCACGTAGCGCTATGCACGAGTCTAACATGCCCCACCCTTGTAAAACCCCCCCAACTATGCTACCGAGTCACTCCCGCTGCTCCAGAATTAATTAAAATTCGGGCCACAACGGGAGTCGAACTCGGGTCAACCGGTTGCGAAGCGGACTCTCGCCCACTGCGCCACCCGGTCGCCGAGAATTTCATTTTAAAAATTAAATGTGTTTGACTGTTTTTTTTTTGTTAAGTAATTACTGATTCGATGACTATTTATATTATTGTTTGACATCAATTGACAAGAATGTATTTTGTAAACTTTGAACGTGTTTTTAGGAACTTCATATTAATTTCAAGTGGGTGTTTTCATATAATGACTTATCTTTTAAAATGAAAATGCACCCCTCATTGTTGACCTCACCGGTCGCCAATGTTAAATGTAAATCTGTTAATAGGTGTTCACACTGGAAAAACCTAAATTAATTAATAAAGTCCTGCAAAATATTTATCAAAAAATCCTACTATATTAATATTCATACGACAAATCCTTATTTCCTTCAGCTAGCAAAACAAAATCGTTTGCCAATTTCATAGTTATTTTCATAAAGCTTTTACGGAAATAGGATTGGGGTAGTAATCTATAACCGTTTTATTAAGCGAAAGTTGGAGATAATCTTCAAATAATAAATTTCTGTTTTGTTTTGACGATTTGCTAAGGGCATATGATAACATAATTTATCAATATTTAGGTTTGAACGAACTTTGAACGAAGGATAATTATAGCGTGGCGCAGCAGTTTTTCAAGGCAAGGTAAGGTTGGCAACGGATGTTTCTGTTTTTCATAAAAAAAATCCCCAGTTTAAAATATAAACAATTGTGAAAAATGCTCGCCAAAAGGTCAGTTCTTATAATTAATGTCCTAGCAAAAAATTATCAAAAAATCTAAATCTATCCCTACACTTAATGTATTTCAAGAGTAACAGCAATAAAAAGAGTATAGTGAAATTACTACAGCTTTTGAAACAAGTTTGTTTAACATAACGTGACGAAGTATGTTTATACGGTAGACATTTCACTCCAAGGCAGTTCTTGGAACTGTGTATCGGTTTCGTAGAATACCGTCGTGATTTCATGGAAGTCCTGTTATCTTTATATGGACTGATAGCTTATCTCTTCTAATGAAAGGACATGTAGTATATGTACTTGTAGAAACGTTGAAGGTAACGTAGGCTTCTCAATATACATAGACGAATGTCTTACTTTTAAATGTTGCTTTTGTGCATTTTGTATGTTTAGAACAGCATCAGAGCTAATTATGTGATATTAGGATAAAAACCAGGTTGTTTTAAACTTGTCAGGAAATCGTATAGGATCATTAAAATGTCTTCAAATATACTTGAATAAACAATATCATTTTAAAATAGTGTAGTCGTATTTAAATTGCTTCTAATACCTTATCTTGAAATAATCGTATGGATGTTGTGCAATTAAAAGCTAACTGTTCCACCGGGATAGTATCTGCATAAATGGATGGAATATAACTGCTGAACTTCGTGGACTCAAAAATATTCAGAAATTTTAACACAGAATTGACATATTTGTGAAGTTTTCTGCCATGTATTATAAAGTTGATGACTTTGTCTGCTCTCTCCCTATACTATTGAAATTCAAATGCTGACTAAGGTCGCAGAGGCATAAGGTCTCTACCTTGGAATTAAAATTAGCGATTCTAACCATGAATGTCTCTTTAGTGAGTTATAGCATTTAAAAAGAGAGAGAACCAAGAATAGGCCTGTCAAATAATTTTTCTATTTTGTGATTTGATACACAGTTGCAAAGAAAATCTGCTTTTTCGTTCTTGTAATTAGCAAAAAGTATATGACATTGAAACCGAAATGTCAAATCTGAAACATTAATTTAACGCACTATTTTGGCGGGTAGAAAATGACGTACCTACTTAATTGGCCCGAAATATATCATTCTACTCGTCATAACAATGGGATTAAATCAAAATTAGTTTACAACTTTTTTGCTCAAAAAAGTGTCGTAAAAGCTTAAAATAACTGTTTTCTATTATCACCGTAGCTAATATGCAATTTCTATACGTTCATCATTGTTCATTGGCAGTCTTTTTGTCCCACTGCTGGACATCGGCCTCTTCTCTGCCACGTGCTTCTCCCCAGCGCTAAGGTAGAAACACGGGGTACCTACAGTTTAACGTCGAATCCGAACGACAGACATTCCAGATAAGGTTTTCTAGCATTAAGATCCCACGGTTGCAAGCCAGATTGGGAAATTATATGTGGTGGGTTGCAAACAAGATTTTTATAAATCTGCATAGCATTGCTTAGGTTTCGAACCCAAGCCAGAATCGACGTTTTACTCAGAAAGCGAGCACTCTACCAACTGAGCTACCACCACACGTTTCTGTGCATACTGTTATTAAAATTATTATATCTAAGATTGTTATAAAATAAAAAAACGTGGAAAATTAATAAGAACAATACTTACCAATACTCTGTAAACAATTTTAGTTGTTTGGCATAACGAGAAGCGACGAACTTTTCAAATAATAAAAAATGGAATATCTGTACTAGATTTTGAATTCCCATGTCCGTCTAGCCCGCCTTAGTTACAAAAAAGCGATACATTAAAACGTGCGTTCATTTATAACTAACTATATTTTAAATTGTATTTTATTTAAAAATACTAAATATAAATGTATTTAACTATATTGGAAGCATCTAACTTTTAAGGCGAATAAACACAGATAATCGAAGCCTTTATCCATTCACGTACACAGCTTTGTTGAATATATGCAAATACATATAACTGAGCAGCTGCGCTGATTCTATGAACTGCGATATATTAATATTAGATACTTCTTACGCTGATAACACAAGATTTTTTAAAAGAAGAAGTTCTGTTTTTTTTTTGACAATAATAGTTACTTATAGTTGTTTGCATAACGGGAATTTCTGACAACTAAATAGGGGTAATTTACGTACCTTACCATGATGACAATTTGCAGTGGCGTACGTTACGGAAATCTAATTTAGTGTCCTGCCATCTGTCGAACAAAACGTTGAAATGAGCAACTATAATATTTATGTACATGATTTTCACTAAAACGCAACTTAAAAAAGGTCGAAAATTCTTACAATCACTAACAATATTAAATGAAGTTACCTGTAGATATTTGGCAAAATAATTGTGAAAATCATGTACATAAGGTTTTGCTTGACAGATGACAGGAGACTAAATTAGATATGCGTGATGTACGCCACTGCAAATTGTCATAGTAATAAGGTATCTAAATTACTTTTATTTAGTTGTCAGAAGTTCTGGGTATATTAAAACAATTGTACGTAATATAAACAAAAGAAACAAGTTAAAGCAGAGAGCAGAGATGTAATATTTTTATCAACTTTTTTAACAAACCCCTACAAATGTATGATCTTCAGCTACAATAACATGTAATCCATGACGAATAGATTAATTTCAATTGCAGTGTTATTTGTTGAATACTTATGCGACATCGTTAAAAACCTAATTGAATTGCCTTTTAGACTAATATACAGGGTAATGTATTTAAAAAAACACAATTTATATTTCTTATATATTTTTATAGTTTCTATTGTTTCTATGACGGTAAATAGACAAGCAAAAATACTACAACTTTACTTTTTTACTGTTATTCTATTTTCATTAATAAGCGAGATCTGCGTTCTGCGTGTGTGTAATTCCAGAAATACACTGTATAATATTGAATAATATAATATATACAAATGCACCACCAGTGGTGCAATAGGGATCGGCTGTTCTTGGAAGGGCACGTCACAGCTGTCGGTCCCGGCTACCACTATGGTGGTAGTTGTTAGGTGACGTTAGGGGGGACGACCTAAAAACTCTAACACCGAGCTTTACACCAACATACGAATGATAATTACACATACACAATAATAATATAAATTTATAACTATTTAATTGTTACAATACGTGTACTACTTTTTTGAAACTTTGTAAAACACTTACAAAGAACTGTAATCTGATACACCATTAGAAATACCTTCCGGTTTGGTTTTTAAGTTAGAGCAATTGATAGAAGAAAATTCTTTTAGCTACCCATTCTCAATTAATTTACCATATAACGATGTTATACCAAATTAATGGTAGGAGTATTCTATTTGTATTACTCAACTAATACATGCCTTAACATGAAGGTACGATATGTATGTGTGAATGAAGAACATAATAATAGAAAAAATTTTAAATAAATTGACAGAACACTTGTTTTTCTCGAAATTCTATAATTGAATTTGATTTCCCGTATTTTTTTTCGTATGCGAATCGATATTTTCTTTTATCAGTTTAATACAATTGATACTGTCAACTTTATTTATAATTAAACATCTTTATACGTATTGGAAAATCCAACTTCAACTTAAATATCTTCCAAGTAAATAATTCTTATCTGTTTTTAAACTAGTATCTTTATGTTAATGAGGATAATTGTTACTTCGACGGCATAACTAAACTTATAACAATTTTTGTAATATAAAAAAATTTTAATACTTGCGTGATTTCTTCTTTAGGCTTCACACTATTACGATTTAAGTGCTTTGGAAATATGTAAATGTAATTTTGATTATTTAATATTTCTTGTGGAATATTTGTTTGTGACTTACGGGTCTTACCAATTTTGCATGATTATTAGGTATAATTTTATTTGTTATGAAACTGTTTGTAACAAAAACGATAGTTTATACGTTTGTATTACTTACTCATAAGAAAGCTGAGATTTGGTTTTTTGAAACAAACATGATTTATGTTTCATTTAAACTTTCCTTATAAATATTAACAAAAACAGTTTAAAATACCGAGTTGTATACGCCTTATTAACTTAAAGGTTATTATTTATCAAGTTATAAATTTAAATATGCAGATTTTACAGAATTGATTTCCAATATAATATTTGCGATTGTAATTTTACGAAACATAAAAGGAAAATCTATAATTCAAAAGAGCAATATCTGACTTTCTTAGTAATCAGTAATTATACAGCTAGATATTTGTTTCGTCTGCTCTGCGTAGGTACTTCGTATTCTTCTGTCTACGTCTTTCGTGGTTTTACCCAGAAAGAGGTGTTTGATCATCTTTATTATTAAAAATGAACACTGAATATCAGTTGTAAATAATTATCATCAACTTATTAGTAGTAACTACGATATTTTGGAAATAAACCTACAATGGGTTTTTTAAATTTACAATCCATTTATGACAAAATTGTTACTACAATTAACTTTTTTACTTTGGTAACACACGGTATGAAAGAAATTTATATGACAATTATATTTGTTTTTACAGAATAATCTGTAAAATTGAATATGTACAGATTGAAATAATTTTTCATCAATAGATAATTGTGTTCCAAGGAATCGATTATTCCTCTTATTAAGATCTCAAACAACGAAAACATCAATTGCTTTTTGGCGCGAAGTTCATTATTACTGTCTGAAGCCTGTTACCTTCAGATTATTTTAAGCACGTCTAAAACATTTCGTAAAGCATCCTTTTATATCAAATAACAAACAAGCTCAATGAAAAATTAATTAAGCAACTACTCAAATTCCTTTTCGTTTTAGTTGTCAATTTAAATTGGAGGCTCAACATTGACGAAATTCAGCTGTTTAAATTTTTCAGTTAACTACAAAAAAGTTCTTGCACCGTTTTATACATAAACATGAACTTTAGTCTTTCAGATACTGCAATAACTGTGTGTCTTTATTTTTATTTCTCATCGCATGTACTTCTGGTAGCTTCTTGACCACTATCTTAAGTGCCGCAAAAATACTTCGAAAATTACAAAGTATTTACGCACGAAGAACCTCAAACACCAGTAATTTGCGTCATATACAAAACTGACTCAACTCTACTCATAAAACAAATTAATATCATCTTTGTTAATAAATTGTCTTTGTTGTAAAGTGAAATTATACAAGTAATGCTGAGGAATATGGGCGCATTCACCGATTAACAATTACAGTTGGAGTAATGAACGTGATTACCTCATCATAACATTCTTAGAATAGTAAATGCACCTTAAATGATGGGTATGGGGTTTCAAAGAGCGTGGCAATGACATTGTTGAATGATGCAGAGGTTAATCTGGGCACAGATCCGGACCATAGCCAATTTACGCTATCGTGATCTCACATAAATGCAGATAATTACACAGCCATTACCCCTGTTTATCATTACAATTGAATTAGATAAAAGTGTAGACTGTGATTTATGACCTCCACGATTTTTGTTTGCATCCATTTTTGTAATTACAAAACATATAATTGAAGCTATTATTAGGTCATAAAATTGCTGTTTGTGTTAAAGTTACATTAAATATTGTTGTTGGACCTAAAGCGCTTTGCGGTTATGCTTCCTGAAATATTTAATGAGCTGTGGTCGTAAAGTAATTCCTGTAATTCAACAAGTATTTAAGTGAAATAAATGACCAGCACCATTTAGATGTCTGGAGACGCGGGTGATAATTCTTAAATTCCAAATTGCAACAAGCGTTAATTATTTAAATTATTCAATTACTAATGGTGGCGAAAAATTACATTAATCCAAAAATTATCTGTATTCATTGTGTCAACAAACTTCTGAAACTCCCCAGAATATTGGCTTGGTCTAGAGCCAGAAATAATAAATACCAAACACACTTCAGTGATATATGTGTTCATTTTACAAAAGTAGAGCTTTTGGTAGAATGTTAAATCGCCGCATTGTGATGTTACCGTAACTTTGTATGACGTGATTTTCACACCTGGTGGGATTCAATATTTTAGACGTTTGTACTCATAGAAATAACAAAATCATAAATAACCACGAATAAGTTACTTTTTTGCTTGCAATTTCACCATTTGAAAGAAATAAATATAAGTTAAAAATATTGTGAATTATTTTCTGGTATGATCTCACTCGACGTAAAAGCTCTGGTCGTATTTTTCTTGTAATATTTTAAAATTTTATTGCCTTAATAAAAATGCAAATGGCTAATTTATATTTGTAAGTCTGAAAATCAAAGGTCAAAGAAAGTGAAAGGCTGTAATTTACTGGCTGTGGTTCTCCAACGGAAGGGAAATTTCTCAATGAAAATGCAATTTCACTGAGCGCGTAATAGTTGTAGTAAATAATGCATTCAGAATGCAAAGCACCAGCCGATTCCCACGTTATTATCAACTAAATACCTCACTTATCAAAATATGACCACTTCCTATCTCTACCACAGCTTTGCACTTTCTATGCGCTTCTTTGCGTTACACGGATATTCCTTCCGGAAATATCGTGTTATGAAATGAGAATTGTGTGAACACCTTCCTATAAAGCTTCACTTGCTATGTAATCTTTGGTGAAAAGCAGTTCAAAAACATGAAGGTAGGTCAGCATTGCAAATTTAATGTAGAACATCGAAATATTCTTTTGAGCATTCACATTTAGAGGGCCCACAAGTCCATAAGATTTCAGTGTGTACTTCATTCGTTCACTATTATTTTATAAATATATTCTTCCAAACATGTAAATTATTGCAATGATCGATTTAGTGTTAAAAGTTAGAAATGTATCGCTGAAAAAGAGGTAACTTAAAATACAGGCTATCCCGGAATGACCTGCGATCAGTTTAATATGGGACTTCTTGCAATGGTATCAAATATAAAAGTCTCAGTATACTACCTAGATATGAAATTGGTGTTCTTCAAAATATGTCGCTATTTAAATACATTTTGTAATAATGTTTAACGCTAAAACATTGAAATTTCAATTAAAAAATGCAGAAACATTTAATAAAATTTTCGAAATTGATAGATGTACACTCACATAATACATGAATATGATTTGGTTCGTTCTTTTTTTAATTTGTTTAGTATTGAGTCAGGTCACTTACATAAGAAAACCGGCGGCAGATTTGAATTACATCAAAAGCTTTTTGAAGAAATATAATATACGGTTTAAATTTTGATTATCATTTTTAAAATCTAATTGTAATATAGTAAGTCCGTATTTCTACGTTAAATAGTTTTTGAACTCGGTGTTTATCGAAACACCATTAAATGTGTGGCAGATCAGTCGGGAACATTCTGTATAATAGCTGCGACAGGAACTGCTAAATAGACAGAACGATATCTTCTTCTTCTTCTGTCTCCTAATTAGGCTTTCGCCTGTTCCTTCTTCGGTTTCTTGCCTGGGTCTATGTTGTCCCAATTTTTACGTGCCCAAAACTCATACCTCCAGCCCGTTTGAAGTACGACGCATGGCTCAAGACATGAACTATATTCCCAGTCCTAGAGCTCCAAAACCCCCTGTCACTTTTATCGATATCTGTAGCGTTTAATTTTATTGTCAGTTAAATAGTAAAAAATAATCAATTTGTAAACGGTAGCAACTTTATTAGGAAACAAATACTTTCAGGTTTCTAAGTCAAAATATTGACTACATTGCATTACTTCAGAAGGAAGAGGCACAGGTCGACACAAAATAAATAAAAAGGTCAATATAAATACAAGAAAAACTTTTCCGAAAATGGAGCAGTCATTAATTTCGGGGATATAAGACAGATAGATATATCCTTTAACAGCTTCTTAGGACCCTAGGACTTCCACAGTATTTTTCTAGAGGGTCCTGTTTTTTCCGAAGCCTTTAATACTCTTCATTCTTTATTGTTGTTTTGGTTTTATGTACTATCGTCCTCCGTCATGTAGCTTTTGGGCGACCTATTCTTCGTGCTCCCTTCGGGTTCCAGTCCAAAGCTGTGTTAGTTATGTTGTTTTCCTCTTTACGGAGTTTTCCTTTTTATGAAGTGTGGTATCCCTTGCTATACAACTGACGAGCCACTGGTGACCGTACATTGGCGTACCTATTACCATAATAAATGCCGGCGTTGCCGAGACATATCTGTGTGCTATAGATGGCAGTCCCATCAGCATAATCGGCTGATGGACTAGTCACCTGTATAGCTTAAATTAACTGATTAAAGAACCTGAAACAATAGAAAACCCGATGAATCCAACGATGAACACTTTCGGCCCGAAAAAACGACACGAATGGCAACCTGGAACATGAGAACCCTAACGCAGACCCACCGACTACATCAAGTAATACAAGGAGTGAGAACATATAAAATAGATATTTTGGAACTTAGTGAGACACGGCGGAACATTTTTGGAGAAACGACAGTACACAATCGCCAGGAACGAGTGGAGCTGCAACTAAGCAAAAATGCAAAGAATAGTTTGATAACATGGGAATTTATATCAGAAAGAATAATATTTGCTCGCTTTAAATCCAGATATAAACTGTGCTCTAAATCTTATCCCATTACTGGGCGCCAGAATTCTTCTCTACTGCGTACTTCTCCGCAGCGTTAAAGTATAATTACAAGGAACCTACAGTTTAATACCGAATCGGAATAATTTAAACGCCGTAGTTGCCAAAGCTGGACTGGGTAATCGTGTGCGAGAGGTTGCCGCACCGTATTTGTATGTTATTGCATGGTAGATGTGTCTAGGTTTCGAACCTAGACGTTTTAAGATCCGTGCGCTCTTCCAACCGAGCTCCAAATAAGACGGTATATATCCATGATAAAAGCTTAAATGAAGCTTCACAATGTTACCTGTTTTTCGCTGTCAGAAAAAATTTTTTCTTGTAAATTATATCATTTTGCTATTAATCACTGAACTATAATCATATTAACTCTACATGCCTCAGCGGTTTATTTAATTAATTCAAAAGTATTCTGTAAGGATAGATGCTGCTATTTTGAAAATGTTGTAACAAGTAGAAATGGTAGCTATTCGTCAGTCGTAACTAGAGGTAATTGTTCTAGGAAATGGATAAGCGGCTCTATGTACTTTATGCTTCCTGGTGCGAGTTCTAAATTAATCACTTACATTTTTCTTGAACTTGACACAGATACTAAATAAGCAACTTCTCTAGAAGCAATTGCGAAATCTCTTCTGCGAATTATATTCTAGTATCCTAAATATAAGTTCCTTCATTCATGAGGGGCACTGCATGCTGTTAGCTGTAACAACTTAAATAAACACAATAACATTTTCAGCTGGTCAGCGAACTTTCAAAAATTCAAAAAATTGGATTCCCATAATTCTTGTAATTTAACTGCGTGAGTCATCATCGCAATTGAAAAGCGTTGTTCTGACCACATTTAGAAGCACATATTGTGTATGGAATCCGAAATATAAAGTGATATTCAAACGTAACTCGTATTGTACAATACAGGTCTTGGTTAATTGTCAAGTAAGTTGAAAAATAAAACCCCTGATTGTACACAAACAAATGCTATTTATTGATGAGATCATATTCACCGTAAAGGTGCCAACAACCGGAACAGCTTCTTCAGATTTTATAATTAAAAACAGTTACAAAGTGGAAGCTTACAGGCAGTCCGCCTTTGTTGTGGTTTAACATCCTTATCACAATTGCTTGAAATTAGATTATGATTGTGGTGTATAATAACGGCAAAATTAAACAAAATTGGAAATCTTTACCACAATAAAGAAAGTTATATCATAAATCGCGAATCAACCATATTGAGGGTTTTACCACACCCATACTTTCTGCTTGACATAAATAATAAATGGGATTGTAGATAGGTTTTAGCACTTTTTAAGATGAACAGAGGTAGGAATTTATTTTAAATTGCTTTTTTAATAAATCCAGTTTGACCAATTTACGTTGCTGCGGACTTAAAGCTGTTTAGGGACTAAATGTCTCCAAAAGGAGACTTTCCTAAAGCATACACCCTAATTTGGGCAAATGTTCGCAGATCTCTCTAACCAGATGATTCTTTTTTTGAAAGCCTTTATATTGATCAATTCTTTTTATAGAAAACTGTCCCGTCATTGTAATAGGCTGAATTATTCAAAAACGAGAGAATGTGAAAACAAAAATACGCATAAAATAAAATCGTACTTTAATCCCTATAATTACTACTTCAATTGTAACATAACTAAAGATTGCGTGATCTTTCATGTTTTAGAATTTAATTGGCCGTATTTTACGACTGTAATACATGAAACTATGTCGTGACTTTCTGTTCAGATATTTTGAATTTAATGAACATCGCTGTTCTAATAAATTTTCTATTGCAATAATAGATGTGGAGGATATTTAATCGTAGGATATCTAAATCATAATAGAAATGCAAATGGTTTATGATCGTTTCATTGATATTGTAATACAAAATCTCTTGTGATTGATTATATTCTATTTTAAGTATTCAAGCACTAATTATTCTTTAATTTTGATACAATATGGCAAACTACGTCCCAGAAATTATCAACAAAATTTTATTGAGTAGTTTTTCCGTTCCATAATGAATACATTATTTGCAGACCCAGTATTGCTCCTTAGTTGATTATGTGGTCAGCTCAAGGGAAACTCGTGTAAAATATTTGACATCATCGTTAACATCGTTCTAATAACCGTATTCGCGAGCGACCAAGAGAAACTGTCATTGACTATCAAAACTGAAGGCGAGTACTGCTACTAAATTTTAAATTTGTAGCTTGACAAAAATGTCATCGTCGCGAACCTTTATAAAGGTCCACTGGTGTCTAAATAAGTTAACGTGCTCATGACATCATCTCAAGCGGACAAATTAGCAAATATTACCGAGTGGGTCGTGAATCCATACTTTCGATAGGTTGCGGTAAGGCGTCATGAATTTGCGTTTCGCAATCGCTTTATTGTCGCATTCATATTTGCAAGGTGTGACGTACCAACTGACCTATTGACTAATCTAGATATTGCATATTGGGATATGCCATCCATTAGGGCAAGGAATGGAAAATAACAAAGAAATAAAATTTGTTAATTTACATAACTGAATTTATGGGGAACCACAAGAAATATTTTGATTTAAATCATTGATTTATTGCTACCGTACATCAAAATCGTATTTAGTACAAAATACAAATGAAAATGCAGGAAAAGGAGTTATCTGGTGAACGAAAATTCCCACTAGTTTGTTTTGTATTATAAAATACCTACAGCACCAACACAAGTATTGTAGTTAGTGAAAATGCACAGGTTAGCATCAAATATCCAGTAAAGTATACTCCTTTTATTGTTAGAAACAGTCCCAAGTCCCATATGAGATGACGAAATCCATTGCACATGTGATAGCAAAATGGAAAAGCAAGAACAAACCTCCCCGCATACATTAGTATGGAGCTTAGGGGTAACTTGTGTAACACTTCCGAAAGCATATCGGCGTAGCTACAGAAATCAGCGGGAGCAACTAACATTGCAATGCTAAACGCCACCGTGTAAAATGACAATGCTGCTCCTAGAATAATTGGAAAAGTTCAATATTGCTACATAATTATAGTACCCAACCTGTCATTCGATGGGTTATAGATAGAGTGCTTGGCAGTTCGACGGCGTAAATAGTTAAATGGGGTGATTGTGGTCTTCCAATCCTCATATTATATTCATCATGGGTTTCTTTGGGAGGAGGTTTATATTGCGTAGCTTTGATTTTTACATGACGTGTTAATGTGAGAAAATCGGGTTGTCGGAAATAAGCTGGTTGAAGGCATAATCTGCGACCAGCCAATCTAGAATAGAATATATTGATATTGTTTTTTCTAAGCAGTGGAACTTATATTACCTGCATATGCTAAACATTTCTGAAATGGCTTGCGTTTGCAATCGTGACAACTGTCAAATATTAAAACGATTTGCATTTGCTTGTTTTGATTACTTGATTTATTTATAGTGAATGAGGTGGGGGAGATTTTTCTGTCAGATAAGAAGTAAAGCCGTAGGTCCCGTGTGACGCGTTAAAAATCACCACTAGGGATGGGAAGTAGCTCAGACAGGCAAAATTCTTAGTTAGGGTGTACAATAAGCCAATGATGGCTACAGTACTTAGAGATGTTTGGAAAACCGCGTCCTAGATCTCGCTCTTTCAAATACAATACAATACACCCCAGGTAGGCAATATGTATAGTTAGGGTGAATAATAAACCAAAGAACTTCAGTACATAGAGATGTTTGGAAATTCGTGACCTAGATCTCGCCCAATGGAAACTAACAAGCATCTTTTTATATGTCATGTCCTTGTCAAATGCAAATTCAGTGGCGTGCGTTTTTTTTTTAATTGTTTTAAACGACACATAATAGAATAACTTCAGTGGTGTTTCTTAATAATATTTTTATTACAATGATTGATAAATATCGTTTATTTATAGTATTTTATTTACCTGAATTATTATATTTTGATCGTTTTAATTCAGTGGGAAGACGAATATTTTGTAACCCCAATTTTTATTTAGGGCTTCTTGGACTTGCATTCTTGGCATAGAATTTATTAAATTTAGAAAATTATATCCTTTTCGTAGTGATCGCGGCCCATTTTTCAGGATCCGGTAAAACGTGAAACAATTTTAGTTTAACTGACAATAGATAATAGATAATAGTAAACAATAACTGATGTCAAGACACTGTACAAAGCCATGTTTACAAAATAAAGTATTACTAACACAATTTTTTTGCATTTGACTGTATATACAGGGTGTCTCAGAAAGAATGGGCCAGCGTTTAGTCATAGATTCTTTAGGTAAAAATAATCCGATTAAACCTAATATACCTTAGGCAGAAAGTCCTTCCTTAAGAAGTTATAGGGCCTTAAAGTTCAAATTTTTATTTTTTCTTTTTATTGTAATTTCCACAAATCTGAAGACATTTCTTTGAAATTTGGTACACGTACTTATCATTATGTAATACAGTCACAGAATTATTTTCATTAACCAGACTTGACCGTAAGAGGCACTTAACTTACCACTGAAATTTTATATTAGCTCTAACTTTGTTATTAGTAGAACATTTTAAAATGTTTTGTTGTTTTCTGAAAGAGAATTAAAAAGTACAAAAATAAGGTACTCTTAGTTCATACGCGTAAATGCAACCGTTTGCCTTAAAATGCTTGTCCCAAGTTTTGGGCTGTCGTTTCGACATGCAATTATCAGGTAGCCATGATCACAAAAACAATGGGTAGTGCTTGTGACCTACAGGAAAGAACAATGCTAAGTCAATTAAATACTTTGGTGTTATAGAAATTGTATTTTTAATTTCTGTTTTGTGTTTACGAAAATTCCTCCACATTCGTTATGTCGACGCATTATCGTAAACAAAACACAAATTAAAAATACTATTTCTATAACACCAAAGTATTTAATTGACTTAGCATTGTTCTTTACTGTAGGTCACAAGCACTACCCATTGTTTTTGCGATCATGGCTACCTGATAATTGCATGTCGAAACGACAGCCCAAAACTTGGGACAAGCATTTTAAGGCAAACGGTTGCATTTATGCGTATGAACTAAGAGTACCTTATTTTTGTACTTTTTAATTCTCTTTCAGAAAATAACAAAAAATTTTAAAATGTTCTACTAATAACAAAGTTAGAGCTAATATAAAATTTCCGTGGTAGGTTAAGTGCCTCTTACGGTCAAGTCTAGTTAATGAAAATAATTCTGTGTTCTGTATTGCATAATGATAATAAGTATGTATACCAAATTTCAAAGAAATATATTTATATTTGTGGAAATTACAATAAACAGAAAAAATAAAAAATTGAACTTTAAGGCCCTATAACTTCTTAAGGAAGGACTTTCTGCCTAAGGTATATCAGGTTTAATCGGTTTTGTTTACCTAAAGAATCTATGACTAAACGCTGGCCCATTCTTTCTGAGACACCCTGTATATATATATATATATATATATACCGTTGTCTACCACATGTAGTGATGTACAGTTGTCTTC
>JABXWE010029398.1:0-14765 GCA_014611495.1 Limonius californicus | reverse complement strand
ATATATATATATATATATATATATATATACCTATCTTACAAAGGCAGTAAAATAGTTTACTATTTTATGCAAATAACTGGTTAAGGACGGCATAACGTTACAGTTTGGTATGGTAATATACCAAACTGTAACGTTTGGTATGGTAATATACCAAACTGTAACGTTTTGCTGATAAAAAACTACAAATTGCATACGGTTGATATTCTCCAGATATCCTCCATTATTGTAGATTACCCAAATGAGAAATAATGTTTGATATTCAGAATTATAATTCAATATATTATATTGTTAGGCAACGATTTTTGCCTGCTGTGAGTATTACTTAAATGTGTGCTCAACAGATAAATATTTGATAAAATATAATAATTATCACGGCTCTTTAACAGCTGGGAAGAATGATAAATGTTTGAAAGAAGGCCCTTGTGGCGGAGCGTTGAGAGGGGTCAGCGGAGGAACTCTACGCGGAGGCAGTCAACATGAGGTTGTTATAGCTAGGCGTAAGCTTGCTTATCTTTAACGTAATCACTAATAGCGTTTGCGAACCTACTAACTAATTGATATGTGATTATCCTAGAAGCTGAGGCAGGGTTCGAATTTAGTGTTACCACTGATGTGTTTGTATATGAAGATGGGCTGCAGTGGCAATGTCAGCTGATATAAGCAGTGCCGTCCCTGGATAGGTTATGGTTTATATCCCATGAAGTGTGATATGTGTTCACCCAAATGGTTACGTATTAATTAAATAATTACAAGTTCAGAAAAACCAATATTTATTTTAATTTCAGTTTAACTTCACAATAAAAATTGTCAAACTGGCTACCGTTGCTATCGAGACACATTCTGACTCTTCTTAAGAGAGATTGACCTACATTACTAATCATTGTTATTCCGAATTAGTTCTGCTGTCTCAAAAATGCGTCTCCTAAGATCTTCAACAGTCTCTGATGGTGTTTGGTACACCATATCTCTCATATGGTCCCACAAATAATAATCTAAACAAGTTAAATCTGGATATCTTGAAGGCCAGTGATGCTGTTCTCCTCTACCAATTACACGTCCTTCAAACCGTTGATTCAGACATTGTCTTACACGTAACGCAAAGTGCGCAGGGGCACCATCGTGCTGGTACCACATACCATGTCTGATCGCCAGCGGGACATCATCTAACAATCCTCCTAAATGATCTCCTAGAAAATTTAAAAAATCTGTCGGCGATTAAATGGTTTTCAAAAACGAATGGACCAATGAGCACGTTATCAATAATTCCACAACAGATATTCACTGAAAACGTATGTTGATAATTTGACACTGTGATCGTGTGGATTCTCCAAATCCCAAGAGTGGCTGTTCTTCCTATTCATTAATCCATTCCTTATAAATGTTAATTCATCCGTGAATAAAATTCTATTACGTAGGTTTCGATTTTGAATGATTTAGCGGCAATATTCCATACGACTAGCGAAATCTATAGGTAAGAGGGCTTGAACAGGCTGGATATGAAATGGATAAAAACCATGACGTTTCAGTTTTCTTCAAACTTATATTCGTGGTACATTAACTTGTGCAGATACACTACGAACAGAGCTGCTGGGATTATTATCACGTAGGTGGTTGTGTAGTCGTTGGAAAACTCGTCGGGCTGGTAGTCGCCGATTTGGAAATCTCAACCCATATTCTCGAGCAGCTGCTACTAAGTTCCCATTACAAACACCGTACATATAATTCATACCAGCGTACTCTCGCCTTGTGAAAATAAACATTATCGACACTGTTAATAAGCGTAAGCAGAGAAATCAACTTGAAGGTGTTTTACTGTAAGTAAGTAAGTAAGTAAGTAAGTAAATAATATCATTTCAATAGTACGGTAGGCAGTTTGTATAAAATATCACTTAATATCATATATTGTTTCGGCTGCTTCAGTATTTAACTAAAACAGGCTATAAGTTTTTTAATAGTCGATGTAGAGAAAATGATCACTCCTTAGTTTCAACCTCTTTTCACCTCTCCTACACCTAGGTGACATCCGTCATGGGACACCCTGTATATGATAGTTGTAGTAAAACGACCAATTATATTAAAACTAGCTAATACATGCATTTGCATTACTTACTGTTAAAATATTTTAGGCTTATATATACCTTACATAAATGCAAACTCACACTTCAGTATTATTTAATATTAATAAAAATATATTTATGCTGTCGCTACCTTAGTCAAGAGTCACAAATGACATTTGAACATCTCTTAATAAATATTGCGATACTACATTTGTTGTGAAGAGTGATTTACTTCTGCAGCTGCATGTATCAGAATATATTTGTTCTCCAAGAGTTTTACGGCCTTTCCACCTTACAGATTTTAATGATTTCCATTCACTTGCTCGCCTGTCGTTTCTACGCGGGTGTTTATGGTCGACAATTATCTACACGCCAAGCCGATTGCTTGCCGGACAGATGCTCGACAAGCAATTTATTTTTAAAGTAAAATATTATCTTTAGGCATTTAGTATATGCTGTTGATAAATCTCAAAATCTTTCAATCCTTCGAAGGAATATTGGTAGTCATAGCCGATATGTCAACAAGATTAATGTTTAGTAACCAGGAATTGACAGCTTCTATGGACTTTACTGTCGAAATTTTCAAAGAATCGTATCTTAAGTTGGAAACTTTAGCAAAATATCAGTGGATTTGTCAAATAATATTAACTTAACAATTGGGATTCTTGATGTATAAACGAATTTAAAATTCCGTCCGTATACGTATTGCATCTGAAACACCAGTAACGGTTTTGAAGGTGCCTAACAAAACTAATTTGTTCCCCTGCATTGAGGTATACTTAGTACTGCGAGCAAGTTGGCTGTCGAGCAATTGGTGGCGAGCAAGTCGTGGCGAGCAGATAACGGCGAGCAAATCGTGGCGAGCAAGTCGTGGCGAGCAAGTGACCCAGAAGTAATGTTAATTGTTTGCGATTTTTGATGGATAAACGAATCTAAAACTCCGTATACGTATTGTATTTGAAATACCAGTAACGGTTTTAAAGGTGCCTAAAAAAAATAATTTGTTCTCCTGCATTGAGGTATACTTGGTACTGCGAGCAAGTTGGCTGTCGAGCAACTGGTGGCGAGCAAATGAAGGCGAGCAAGTTGTGGCGAGCAAGCAAGTCGTGGCGAGCAAGTCGTGACGAGCAAATGACCCAGAACTAATGTTAATTGTTTGCGATTTTTGATGGATAAACGAATCTTAAACTCCGTATACGTATTGTATCTGAAATACCAGTAACGGTTTTGAAGGTGCCTAAAAAAAATAATTTGTTCTCCTGCATTGAGGTATACTTAGTACTGCGAGCAAGTTGGCTGTCGAGCAACTGGCGGCGAGTAAATGAAGGCGAGCAAGTTGTGGCGAGCAAATGACAGCAAGCAAGTCGTGGCGAGCAAGTCGTGACGAGCAAATGACCCAGAACTAATGTTAATTGTTAGATGCTTTTAAGTGATACGAAAGACTATTACTAACTCAACCGCTATACTTCATTTCTTGCTGCAATTATCTGTATTGTTGTAAACTCATAGTTAGTGTTTTTTTAATTAATTTCAATGTCAGATTAGATAATTTATGTTACATTTACTTAAAACTGTACCTCGATCATATCTACCGTTAGAAATAGAAATACAATTTCCTATTCCTCTTGGTAAGGCATAGTCTATTAAGACAGTAAAAAATTCTTTCAACTTGTACAAATTACTTATTTAGAATCTTGCATCTCTGGTGATAAAAAACACGCTTGCTACAGTTGTCTTTGCGACAAAGGAGCAGAAAATTTGATCATACTTAAATCATTCCGAAATATTGTCAACAATGGAACAGAAAGCAGGTTGTCTCGTTATTTAACTCGCAATAAGACGTATAATTTAATTTATATTCAGCTGGAGCGGAGCGTCTTCATGTTTTATTTAGTTACAGACAAATGCAATAAGCAGACAAACCCGGATTCCCGAAAGTCTTATTCATTTCTTTGGAAAGGTATAAGAACGGTATTCTCCCGAAAAGAGAATGCTTTGCTTAATTTAACATTCTTTCAGTTTAAGCATTAAACACTTTCTTTATGTTCATCGTCAAACTTGCAATCAAAACCTATTTTTGCATAAATAGTAATCATATACTGATTATGCGCTCTAAAAACTTACTAAATTCAATTTAGTGATCGTTTTCTACATTTGCCGTTCTACGGATGTTAGCTCAAGTTTATAGTTAAAAATTTCATTCACGTTCCTGAAAGTTTTGTAATTTTCTCGCCGTGTAACTAATTTGTAAAAGAGTGCTTAAGGCAATTAGAAACTCATCATAAGCCAGTTATGTGTAATTAAGAACTTTTTAAATACACTATGTACAAAGCGTAGGTTAGAAGTTTCTGGAGTTAACTTCATTAAAAGCTCGTGAAGACTTAGCGTTTAAGTATATTTTGTTGCGATTTCGTGTATGGAAAACATACAAATGCGTATTACAACAATCCAATAGTATTATTTGGCTTATTGGGAAGTTATTGCTTATTAATTTACAGCAAATTAGAAATGTTCCTAATCTATTTCTCTAATTTCGGGAGTTTAAACGACTAGGTGAAAACTCTCCCACGGTTTTATCAAGATTTTGTGTTAAAAACTTGGTAGAATTATTACAGATTTAACTATGTTTAGGTTAAAGTAAACTTACTTGAATCTCCAGAAAATAAAGACAGCCACGGTGAGTGCGATTAAACTAACGGTGTACCCTACAAAGTAAATTGTTGTGGTTATTTCCACTCCAGGTTCATTTTCTAATGGTGTAAGCTCTCTGCATCGACTGTAATCGGTGTATTGATCCCAGGTGCCATTTGGAAGACACCAACGACTGGCATTTTCTGTAATAAAATAAACAGCATTAGTCTGACTTGGAAAAGATTTATTGTTTTTTAACGATCAACTCTCTGGGGATATGGTTCCTTTTTGTTCTACATAACAGACTGTCATAATATATTCCTTGGAGGATTGATTTTCTTAAGGTGTTCATTATTTAAATATGCGGTGCTTTACGATTGAGTCAAATATGGGTCAAAAGAATTTCATAGCGGAGTTCGTCTTGCCATCCTAAATTGATTAAAATTTTTTCAACGAGTGGGCTAGGACCTAAAAGTGTGTTGTCACACGGTTATAAATAGACGCTTTGTTGTGGTCATCATGTGTGCAGAAAATGTAGTTAATTTTTCGCTACGGTGGCGAACGCTTCGAATATGTTAGGGGATAAGCCTGTATTACAAAAGACCAAGAGCTGTTTGTAGGATTTTGGGAGCACCACAAAACCTTATTTATACAGCATGAATCCACAAAGAATGTTGGATTTAATTATTAAATTCATAAATTAGTCCTTACGTGTTAGGGTTTACACAAGGTACTTATATAATGAACCCGTCTAATTAAAAGAATGAAATGGTTTGAAATATTTAATTAATTATGCAACCAGAAATATAGGTACTTATGGATTAAATTTTGTTTCACATTATATTTATACAGAGTAATGCATAGGAAGTTGTTTAATTTATTGTTAACACGTGTAGATTTCGCTCTTCAAGAAAGTGATCATCAAAAAAGCCATTATAAGGATGTAAAATTTCTATGCTGCAATTATAATAGAAAATTAGAATACTTAGAATTTCTGATATTGTTTAATAAATGAACGAAAGAGTTTGCTCCGACTTTCCTATTCCTCAAACTGTTTTTACATGTTTACGAAAGCATATAAAGCGTACGAAATTCAAATTACACTTTTGGAGTTTCGGATAATTATACTTGTAGAAATCCTTCTTTGTTTATACCGCTTACACAGTATCGACGTGTCAGACAAGCTTTGTCTACACATCATACTACTACTTTAAAGTAGAACATTACAAGTTAAATACGTGTTAATAAGTTTTTATACGGTGTCTGCCTACTTGTTCGTAGCCGTTTGCTCGCCACCGTTTATTCGCCTGCTATTCGCTCTCCGGACTTTAGGTACGAACACAGAGAAAGCAGGTTACTCAGCGCCTACTTTCAGCGCCGAAAACCGGCGCTTATTTGTCATCTCAAGCGTACACAATAAACGCGGGTTATTTGCCAGTTTAAAAGCAACTTTTATTCGACCAAGATGTCTAGTTCATCTTCAGAGGAAGATTTTGTGTTAGTGGAAAATATATATCTAAAGATGCAACGAACGTAGCAAGGGATACATCCAGTAAATCGAAAGTGAAAAGTTTATGGTGAATATCACCATTTATTCGGTGGTATAATTGGCACAAGCAGCCAATCCTTCCAGAAGAAAGACTGAATGTATCTATGTCTAAATCTGTATCGTTATTGGAAACCTCAATATCTGTTTCATTAGCCTGGCTCCATAATCACAGATAGTTCCTCATTTGCAAGAGCACGTTTGATGCCGACAACAAGCGACCAAGAAGTAAAAATTCATTCCGGTAAATACTCGGTGCCGATCGGCGTTTGCAACAAGTTCCGACCTGCTTTGTCTATGTGCGGGAACATTTAAAATCACCCTTAATTATTGGCGCTTATAGGCGCCGACTGCCAGTAAGCAGGCAACCTGCTTTCTTTGTGTGCGTACCCTTTGCTCGGCAGCTATTTACTCGCGGAACAGATGCTCGAGAAGCAATTTACCCTTAAATTTAAACTTTACGTGCAAGAATTTAGTACAAAAATATGCTGTTAGTAATTCTCACAATCTAACATTTTTCTAAGGAATGTTGATAGTCAAAGCAAGGTTACCTGTTCTAGTAGTCGAATTTGTTAGGGTAATATTTTAATTAATAACTTCTCAAAACATTATGCTGTATTGATCCCAAAACCGCATTTTAAGTTTTTAAAAATACAATAAACAGTTATCCACTCTGATCACTACCATAAAAGAACATTTCCTTAAAATATCAAAACCTATTAAGAAAATAATACTCTCCCTACACCTACTGTATTTGAAAATAATACTGAAGGTTACTATTATGGAACAAAAGATGTGCCTAATTATTTTACAGGCGACGGTGCCTAACAATATATAAACTAATGCTTCTTTGTTGGTGCGAGCAAGTTGGCTGTCGAGCAAATGGATGGCGAGCAACTGTCTTGACGAGCATTTTCCCAGCGAGCAATTGGCAATATATCAATCGGTGGCGAGCAAACGACGATGAGAAAGTGGTGGCGAGCAAATGATCTAGAACTTTTCTATTTCTAGTTTGTGCCTAATATAAATGTGAGTTGTAAAAAAGAATACATATTTTTTCTTAGTCATGAATACGTAAAACAAAGCAGCTCCACGTCCGTTACCTTGAAAATTTCGGCTATAATTCTGAAGATCTGACATTGTTACTGCAATCGAAATGTCACAGACATAGTTTAAAACAGTATTTCCCAACCGCCGGTCCGCGGACCAGTACCGACACGCGATCCTGATCTAACCGGCCCGAAAAAACTTTAACAACATAAAAATAATTTTTTGGTGAAACAATTTAAAGGTAATAAAACTAGAATATAAAATCATACATTTTTATAAGTTTACCCGGTCCGACACCGCTTCTTCGTTGACTAAGCAGTACGATGGCTACCACGAGGTAACATTTTGAAACGCTTGTTTGAATTAAGAGAGGATGTCAAATCTTTTTTATAGCACCAATCGCTAAAATTTTTCCGCTACTTTAATTGTGTTGCGAAACTGTCATACCCGTCAGATGTATTTTCCCTTATAAATAAATTACATAAGAGCCTCCAAGGAAATAACAGTACCCTTTTCAACTTATACCACAAAATTGATACAGTTAAAAGGAAATTAATACTGTGGAAGCAACGAATACAAGGAGACAACTATGGGATATGTTCCATTCTTTATCAGATCTAATTAATTCAAGAGATCTGGATATGAAGAGGAATAACTCGTATAATTTACGAAAATATGTGAGCATTTTATTGCGCATTTTAAGAATGTTATCTACCTGAAAAAGAGAGGCGAATGGGAAATATGTGGATAACGTCTTTGAAAAGGAGAAACTTATTAAATTAAGCTTAGATAGACTAAGGGATACGAACATTGTTTGAATCACAGTTTTGGGTTACACTTAGAAGTGAATATCCAGTTTTGCATGAGGAGGAGTCCTACTATTTTATTTTAACAAACGTACTTATGTGAACAGACGATTTCGAAAAAGACAACGATAAAATCGAACGTTCTGACTTAAGTATTGCAGTTAACACCTGAAATACAATGAGTTCAACCTCTTACTCACAAAAAAGAAGAACAGCAATCACATTGATTACTGCTGCTCAGAAATTTATACACACATGTATTCTTAAATCCACAAAAAAAATGTATAGCTTTTCTATATTTTTTTACGCAAAAGCTAATACACAGGTTTCTTAAATAATATTGTCATCGGTCCCTTCGGTAATTGCATTTGTGATTTTCAACTCATAAATCAATGATCTCTCACCTTGCAGTAATACCTCGGCTTTAACTTCTTATCTCAGGGTTTCGTGGCTTCCTTTAAGTTTTTATACTTCAGAATATGCTCATACACTTCAATAAAACAGTCAATTCCATAACTTCATTTAATTGAACAAATATTACATCGACCAAAACGTTAAACGCCAAATATGAATAGTTGTATGTAGATTTAATATAATTTCCTTGCTCGGGTGTGATTTTCTGGGTGAAGCCCGATCACACCTCCGCCTGATTCAAATATTAAAACTTGAATAATTATTTTTCACCCTTGTTTATCTATTACCCTAACAACCCTCTCATTTATGATATTTATCCTATTGGAGTTCACTCTCTTATCACGTGTTATGCGTTCACGTTGTTACTGCAAATCTAATGATTCCAATGCCACCTCCAATAAGACAAACATTTTACAAATTTATAAATACATAAATACCTAGTAAAGAGATGCATAAATAAAGTATGCTCTTATACTTGCATGCTGTGCAGCGATGGTACCTCCATGGCCTGCTCATATATTTATCATAACAATATATATATATATATACACAGTGCGGTCGTAAAATGTCCTCCCCCCCCCTACTAACTTTTGAATGAGTCGATATTTCTTCACAAAATTTTGGGTGCTTTAATGGGAAGGTAAATACTACTTTTTAGTACATAGATAATTGCGGTTAGGCGCCAACTTGAACTGTTTTTTTGAATAGCAATTGGGGGTAGAGTGACACCTCATTTGAAAAATATTTTTATTCTGCGTCTGATCCTTGAGTTTCATAAAAAAATATTGGTCTAGTAAAGAATGACAAATGACCGAAAATAACAAGTTTATGGAAAAAAGAAGGCACACTGAAAATTTTTTTTGGCTGGAGCGGTCTTGTCCTTGTGGCACTTTCGCGTAGCTCGTACCGTTCGGCCGCCAGGGGCGACCGAAGCCGAAATACGAATCGACGTCAGCACGTGTCCATGTCATCGCAGCGGGTCGGTCGCGCGCCTCTGGCGGCCGAACTTTACGAGCTACGGTAAAGTGCCATAAGGAAAAGTTGTTTTCCTCGACGAAGCCAACAAAAATGAGGACCACAAACCACTCGGGAAAAAAATTTCCGGGTGTCTCTTTTTCCATAAACTTGTTACTTTCAATCATCTGTCATTTTACTGGATTAATATTTTTTTATGAAGCTCAAGGATCAGACGCACAATTAAAATACTTTTCAAATGAGGTGTCACTCGACCCCCCTTGCCATATAAAAACATAGTTCAAGATGGCGCCTAGCCTAGAAATTAAAAATACAATTTCTATAATACCAAAGTATTTAATTGACTTAGCATTGTTCTTTACTGTAAGGCAAACGGTTGCCTCTACGCGTATGAACTAAGAGAACCTTATTTTTGTATTTTTTAATTCTCTTTAAGAAAATAATTTTATAATAATAATAATAAATAAAATACCTGAAACTCATCGATCTTCTTTATTAATAAATACACATTAGTATGTAAAAATCATATTCCGACATTCACTTGTTTTTAAGCGATGACGTCATCGAAATTTATTTTAAATTAAAACTCCTAATTTTTTCCCTAATTTGAAAACATGGTTCAATTGTATAGAATGATAAAACTTTTGGCACATTATAAGAACATTTACGTGAAATAAATAATTGTATGCTTAGAAACACATTGTTATCAAATTGTATTAGTAGTATCAGAAAAAGATAAACAAAGTCGTTTTAGGAAACAAAAGCGGAGACAAGGTGTTATTTGTTATATGTTGTTTAAGGTAATCTAGAAGTGCCCTTTGGTATCAACAAGATGGCATCCGCTACTTTCTGAATAATTGTTTTTCTGCAAAGTGGATGGGTAGAAGAGAACCGATAGAGTGGCCGGCTAGATCGTCGGATTTTACACACTACGCAAATGCAAGGTATTAAATATATATATATATATATATATATATATTGAGATGAATGATAGTGACAGTATTTTAAAAAATCAATGAAATTATGAATTATATTGGTTTTAACAATTTTCTTATAATGACATAAAATTTAATAAGTGTTTTCAGAAGTTATGAAAAACAATTTAACTTTGAGCGCCAGGCTAAATATGAGATAGCCGAATTAAGTTTAAACAATATCAATACCAATACAAATACCACGGTCGTTAGCTCGGTAGAACACAAAAATCACCTCAGATAGTCGGTTCAGAATGTGTCAAAATTGCTTACTTCACATGACATACATTGGTAAGAATAAATTACTTAATTTCTCTTGCTACCATGCAATTACAATCGGCTGGTGCTATATGAATTATTTTTCTAAGTAAACCCAAACACTTTAATATCATCCACAAAAAAGGTAAAACTGACGTTCACAGGTACGATGTTATACGTTTTTCTTACCGAAGTTATCGTTAATCATTCCTTATTGGTAATTGCTAGACTTACTTTGGTAATGCCAGCCTCAACAGGATTCTGGGCTCTCCAAGCTGCACCCCAGGAAAATTTCCCCGACGTCTCGTAGATGTCCTTCTATCCGATGCTTATTTTTAAAACAGCTAGGAGTTCTCAGGTATGCAGTTCTTATAAATAGATTTTCAAAACTTTGTAGTACCACATTTAAAACCTTTTTTTATATAAATGGAAAAGCTTTAATACCGTTTTACATTTTATTTTTATCAAGACCAAAAAAAAAATATTGATTCTCTTTTGTAAAAACATTAATAATAATAATATCTCTATAGATACATACATATACACCAGAATTTTGCAATAGAGTAACTTTGATATTAAAATTAATTTTAAAATAAATCTAAACATATAAATTAATCATAAAGTTGTTGGTATATTTTGACGCCACTTATAACACACAATTTGATTTCAGTAACACAAACTGCACTTCTCAAGAATCTAATTTTCATCCATATCTGATCTCCAAACTGCTACAAATAAAATCCTTCCGGACAGCTTCAATTAATCTCATATAAGGTGATTATGAATTAAAATCCTAGAGTTGGACCTGAAGTCACCTTTATAATATTTTGTTGTGTTGGTTACTTTTTTATAAAGAATATTTTAAATATAATTCATTCTTTGTGTACAGGACACCATAGCATATGCCTCAACTGTAATTTCAATCGAACAAGAAACAAGTCTGTATCAAAGTGAATCGAAAGAAACCTTCCACAAAAGAAACAACCCTTAAGATGTGATTTAATATGCATGTATCCTTTATTTATATAAATAATTAACTAATTAAGCTACGCAATACCATCTCAATATATATATATATGTTTATTGCTGTGTTACAACATGTTCTAATTGAGATATCTTAACCTATTGCTAACTTTAATAAAACTATATTAAGCTATCCTATAAGAAAGTAGGTTGTTTAACCACATATAAGTCCAATACGACATAATTTAGTGTTTCCGATCTTGATTTCGGTTTCGTAAAGCTGTACAACTTGGTTCCTCGATAGTAAAGCTGCTTGTTTTGGTTGGTATTCATCTTTAGAAAGGCATACAGGATACTTTTCAATTTTATTTGTGCATTCCGGAGCTATAATTGTGAATTTATGAATTTAATTTTTTTCTTTTGAGCAAAATATGTATGTAGTCATGTCTTTATGTGTGTGAGGAAACTTTATGTTAATTCTGATTAACACTGAATTTGTTTATAATAATTTATTTATAACTTAATGTAAATTATTTGTCAATTGCCAAATTCTTTATCAGAAATACGCCGTGTGAGATATGCGTTTTTTTGTAAAATTGTAAGGAATACCTTTTTGGGGTAATTTTAGTGATAAGAAAATTATAGTACTTAGATATTTGTAATTAATTTGGTCAATTTTAATGCTAATTCGGATTGGAGGAGCCCCTTAAGGACACAAATTTGCTTGTATCTAGTAGTTGCTACTTGCTAGGCAACTCGCTACAAAATGATGAATTGTGTCTTGAAGAACAAAAACGTTGCACTCTGACCACCAAGATGAAAGGACGTTAAATTTGTATTTTGTGATTATAAGTTAGTGTTTTCAAGTTAAAATAAATGTATTAATGTTTATCTAGGTATTTAATGTGTTTTCTTCCACTTATGTACGAGAAATTGTGAAAATCTCCGAAGAATTCCATTTTATGGAAATTTAGAAAGTCGGCGTGGGTTCTTCATTTTTTTCTGTAGATTGTCAATTGTTATAGCTGCTTGATAAATGTATTTTGCCAAGTTAACCCAAATGTCAATGTCACTTGTAGAAAACTAGGAATCTACAAGAAATAATGTAATTAATCATAAATAAATAAATAAACGGAAGTGCTTCAAAATATTAATATGGAAGAATAAATTACAACAAGAAACTACATTACGGGATTTTACTTTGAAACAATTTAGAGGTTAATACTTTAACATTACTCATATGAATTTAATGATCAATCAATGATGTATTCTTATCGGAACGTCATATTAATAGCTGACTTTACTTATGTGTGCCCGAGATTTGGATACAACAAGCAACAATTAACTGCATTAATTTGGTTGAACAAATCCCTGGACATTTTATTACTGCTTTGGATCGTGGGACTCACGTGTTAAACGACCGGACGCGCCAAACATAGCTGATTCTAAAATTCAGTATAGAAGTGCTCTTGTATCATAATCTTTCTATTAATTTAAATAGTGTGGTCCTTAAACTTCTTTAGACACGGACACTTCTTGATCCAGATTTATGTTGCCGACTTCCAATTCCTATCTATTATAAAATTCTAACAGTTGGGTTGGAATAGAATATTGCAGAAAGTGATTCTAATATCGTAGATCCACTAAGTTGTGAAAAAATTACGTATTGTTTCTCCGAAGTTTGGTGTAGGTTTCATCTAATCGAAGGTGTTTAATGCAAACGAATGCGGCCTTCTGTTAAAGAGCTATGCCAGCTCTAACGTTGGCTATCAATGAAGATGTACGTAAAAGTGAAAAAATATCAAATTGTAGGCTCAGTATTTCATTAGCAGCTAGTGCTGCCGATGAAAAATTGAAGCGTTTGTTAATTGGCAAGTCAGCTCAACCAGGATGTTTAAAAAATTTAAAGTCAAATTTGCATGTGTTACGGCGTGCATGGAGGACTGCTGATTTACTTAATGAACGGTTGAACATCATAACTAGAGAACGGATTTTATGCAAACTGCATATAATGTAATTTTTGCGTATCTTGCAAATCAATTGATAATATGGACGAGTCACACAGTTTTTTTTTCCGATTGGTTTCCAATTTTATGTAACAGTGGTTTTTTTATAACATCATAGTTTATTTTGCATTTTGTATGAGTGAGGTCGCAGATAGTTTATTCTCAACGTAATTAATTTTCTCAGAAGTTAGATAGATGGGGATAAAATCTTCTGCCGGGCCTGCATCAAAACAGTAAGTTTTGTTTATATATAATTTCATTTCTAAATTGTATTCTTAATGTTTTTATATAACTACTCCAGAATAACTAAATTTGATATTTATCCTTATTAGTGGAAATTATTTTGTTTAACTACTCGTATTATCTTATTATTTATTATTAAATGATGACTGTTATTTATACAGATATCGTGTGAAAAAAGTTTCTAGTTTATCAACAGGCTAAAATATGTGGGCATATTGGGAAATGCCAAAAGCTGAAAAAATCCAAAAATTTACAGGTATCCCTAAGACAGAGCGTTGCGAGTAGTATGTTCTACACGAACACAACAAGACGAATTCAATCAAGATCTATGTAGGGCATTAGTTTCTTCAAACATCCCATTATATAACTTAAGAAACAGCAATTTAAAATATTTGTTTCAAAAATATTGTTAATACAACATTGTAGATGAAAGCACACTTAGAAAAAAGTATGTAGATTCTTGTTATGTTGAAACATTGTCACAAATTAGGCAAATTATTGTTAGTAATCATTTTTACTTTATAGTTGACTAGACTACTGATAGTTGTGGTCGCTATGTTGCTCATTTACTAGTTGGAATTCTTCACGAAATAGAAAAGAAATTTCATATTTAATACTCGAAACAGCCAGAAAAAACCAACAATTTAACACTAACGTGTTTTATTCAAGAAGGGCTTTCCAATTTTTTTCTACCGATGTAACCCCTGTTCATAACATTTTGCTGATGATTACGGATGCTGCCCCTTATATGGTAAAAGTAGAGCTGGCAACCAGATTCGGATTTTCGGATATCCGGATTTTTTTGATGCGAAGATCCGGATTTTGTGAAAGCTAAAAATCCT
>JABXWE010029397.1:0-29889 GCA_014611495.1 Limonius californicus | reverse complement strand
GCTGTAGGAGCGTCACATACGTACGTACATACGTACATACGTACCCACCCACAGACAGACATTTTTTAAAAACCACTTTTTTGGGTTCCTAGAGACCCAAAACGGATATATCCGTTAAAATCTCGATTTCGAAAATTTTCATGATTTCAATACTTACCCTATACCTATAAGGTATGGGAAAGTAACTAGCAACAAGATTTGACAAAAAAAGCTTCTAAACATGTTATTATTTTATTATTTTACTTGTACATTTGAAAACTGCAAATTATATACTGAAGTAATAGTAACACACAGTTACACTTATATGGTTTCTATAGTTCTTATGTTGTGAGTTATTGCGGTTAAAAAGTTTTCTAAGTCTCTGGTGCCCGTTGAATACTCCTCGCATAGCGCCTTTAAACGAGTTTGCAGTACTTTATAGAATGGCCGTTTCTTCTTTGGTGGAAGCCTTCCAATAAGTCGTTGTTGAATCTTGGTCCTGTCGCAAGGTTTTTGCAAAAAGTCATTAGTGTAGGGATTATTTACAAATATCCTGATAGCTATGCATGCAAGTACTTGGGTGTTTGGTATAATTAGGGGAAACAAGGAAGGAAATGGTAAGGACATTATTTTTACGGCTGTTATTTTATTATATTTTTTGATAGTTGAAGTTCGGAATGTAAGATTTATAGTCGCACGCACCCATCCACAGACAAGCAGTTTTTCTGAATCATTTTTTGGGGTTCCTGCAGGTTCAAATTATTAAAAATTTAGAACAGATTTGGGGACCTTGACGTATAGGTAGCTAATTAGGTATGAGGGGGTATTTTTTCCGGGGGTATTTTTTCCAGTGGTATTTTTTCCGGAGGTATATTTTTCGGGGGTATTTTTCCGGAGTATTTTTTCCTGGGACATTTTTTCCGACTCCCAATACTCAACCAGAGCTAACGCAATATAGTCGGGAAATTGAGTCTTCTACAAACGCATTCAATCTATTTATTAGTGATGTGTTACTTGCCATTATTATACGTGAAACTAACCGTAAAGCTGCAGCAATTTTACAAAATCATGGCGATTGGAGAGATGTTACACGTCTTGAGATAAAAGCCTTTATTGGTTTAGTGTTGCTAATGGGAAACTTCCGAGGACGACGAGAACCGATAGCTAATCTTTGGGAACGAAAATAAAACATTTAGGCTTCCTATTTTTCCAGCAACAATGTCAAGGAATCGCTTTAAACAGATCATACGTTTTCTAAGATTTGATGACTTCAATACGCGTGCTGAACGCAGTGAAAGTAATAAATTAGCAGCATTTCAAAAAATGTTTGCTGTATTTGTATGCAATTGTAAACGAACAGCTAGTACCATTTAGAGGTCGTTGTCCATTCAGGGTTTACATTATATCTAAACCTGATAAATGTGGTATCAAGATTTGGGTACTATGCGATGCTACGGATACATATACTTAGAATCTACATGTATACACAGGTATTTCTTCTAGTTTAAAAAATTTCTTACTTTCATAACATTTTTTGTTTCCATTCACCCAGACATTATCAATAATCAACCGGAAAAGGAACAAGGAAAACGCGTCGTTTTCGATTTGGTAGATGAACGGGGTACAGTCTATCGTGTAACAACCGATAACTTTTTTACCTCGTTGAATTTGGCAATCGAGCTACTGAAAGGCAAAAGGCATTGACTGGTACAATGCGTCAAACTCAAATGGCGCCAAGTAGACATCGAGCCGAACGTTCTAGCATTTATTTACATAAAAGGGAAGGAATGTTAGCATCCTATGTACCAAAGAAAGGGAGAGCGGTGAGCCTCCTTTCTACACAACATCAACCCCCACATTATCTGGAGAAGATACAGCTTTCAAACCAGACATAATTCTCGATTACAACAAATATAAAGTATCAGTAGACACTCTCGATAAAATGGTCAAAGAATACTCATGCAACAGGACTACTAGACGGTGGCCGCTACGACTTTTCTTTAATATGTTAGACATGGCAGCTATGAACGCCTATATTTCATTCTTACTAAAATATCCTGACTATGAATCTGGAAGACCTGACAGGCGACGATTGTTTCTGCAAAAATTAGACCTTGAACTTGTTACTTCTCAGATTTAACTTAGAAGCTAAAACATGAATGTGTTTCGAAAACATGTGCAAGACTCCATACATGCTATTATACCAGTTCTACCAAAGCAAGCCGTTGAAAACCGTGAAAATTTGAAACGCGCTCGGTGTGCAAAATGTCCACGGTCAATAGACAGAAAAGTTAAAACAAATGTAAATGCGGTAATTATACTTGTCTCCATCATTCAAAAAAGCAAAATATAGCAGTCTGTAGACTGTTTGTAGAAGCAAATAAAAGATGCACTACGCTTTTATAATGTGGATGTAGTATTTTTAGGGTTTAGAGTTAATAATGTTACATTATAAATCAAAAAATTCCTAATAAACTTCTGCTACCGATTATTGTATATTGTTGTTATAACTTAAACAACAGTTTACTTTCAAACTTAGCACAGAGGTGCAAGATCGCATGGGATCTTCAAAAGACCCCGCTTGGCCAGCAAGCCAGAAAAAAACTTGGCCATCCGAGGGTTAACACCCGGAGTTATGGTTTGGGGTGCGATTTGTTTCGGTAGAAGATCACCTCTTGTGTTCGTCCCAGGCACTTTAAATACTCATCACTATATTCACAATGTCCTGGAACTAGTGTTGGTACCTACCATTCATGCAGACATTCTCAAACAGTATTTTCCAACAGGATAACGTCCACGCACTGCAAACATTACCAGAATGTACCTCCAACAAGCACAATTCCAAATGTTGCCATGGCCTGCACGATCACCGGACTTATCGCCGATTGGACATCTTTGGGACATGAAGGGCCGGCGACTAAGATTATTGCCAAGAACTCCTAACAACAGGCGAGCTGAGACACCAACTTGAGGTTTACGGAACGGGATACCCCGGGAGAACGTAAAGCACTTGATAGAAAGCATGCCACGTCGCTTGCATTGCTGTTCATGGCGATGTTACAGATGATTAATTTTGTTTTCGTTGTTGTTACTGTTTTCTTATAATTGTTAATCTATTTTTAGGAAAACCTGATCATTTCATACGGAATAATGAAACATTATTTTAGCAAATTTTCAAACACGTAGCTTTATTTTAAATGGGTGGTGTATTTCATATGAAACAAAGTGTAGAATCAATTATACATACCAAATAAAACTTAATTCTTTGAATATGTTTTCAGTACCTATTTTTATGCATAAACGTAAGTTAATCAGTGTTATTTAAATTATTTATTGCCATAACATTCTAAATAATGCTCCAAATTTTCTACAATCAAATGTTGTACGTTTTCAGCTAGAAGGTTCTTATACTGAGAAAACCGTCTCTCAAAGTCGCACAATATTATGCTGCTTCAAATGTATTTTACACATATAAACTAAAAAAAAAACAAAAAAGTATAACTGTAAATATTGATTTTGTTGGAACACAAATGGCACTGATAAAATGACATATAAAATTATCAATATTGTTTAAAAATTATGCCTACCAATTTCCCACAAGCTTCACAAAACACTTCGCCGCCATCGGATGGGATTTGCAAAAATGTCTGGTTTTTTAGTAACCCACGGATTTATTTTGACTTTCAAACTTGATTTGCATTTTGGCATTTTTCAATCATTGTTATCTAAAACACATCTCACTACTAACCCAGAACTGCACATTTGAACAATTCGAAGTAACAAATAATTTCGTAATTTAGTGTTTTTAAACGTAATGCGTTCTCCCCCACTACACGGGGGACCTACAGTTTAACGTCGAATCCGAAGGGCAGAAATTTCAGAGAAGGTTTTTAGCATTAACATCCCACGGTTACATGCCGGATTGGGAAATTGTGTGCGGTAGGTTTCAGTACAAGATTTTTATAAATCTGCATAGTAATGCTTAGGTTTCAAACCCAAGCCAGAATCGACGTTTTACTCAGAAAGCGAGTGCTCTACCAACTGAGCTACTATCACACACCTCTACACTACCTCGCTTTATTATTGGTTTATTAAGGGTAAGTACAGGCAGGGTGCTCCTAGATTAAGAACAAATTTGAATAATAGAAAATATTCTTCTCCTATTTGCATTGCGCCTCGGTTAATTGACAACTCGTGGTTATAAACATATTTAGGTTTTTCAAGATATCACGATAACTTGCGAAAATTTTCAAAAAGGTAGTATAAGTTCTTAATCTCTTGCAAGTACATACCCGCACGGAAATTTTATATAATTTTCAATTTTAAAAAATTGTGAAATATTAATGAAGCGCCGTAAAATGCACCTATAGTCCCTTTAGGGCTCATATGAAAAAATAGTTCATTAAAAATCATTTTAGGAATTTTAGGCGATAACGAGTAAACTTTAAATTGATCAATTTTTATGAAATGTATGTGTTTTAAATTTTAGGCGTATGCCTACACAAACATAAAAGGGTCCTTTTGCATAAGGTTTATTCATCATAAGTTCATTTTTATTGTTAATTTTACCATTTTTCGAATAAAAATATACATGCCGAGCACAAAAGAAAGTTGATGATAGTTCGTATGAAGCTAAACTTGCTTGAATAACAATTCGTGGCCAATAGACTGTGTTGAATTCGGCCGAGGTTGGTGAAACTTTTCTGGAGGGGAAAAAAGTAAAACTGGGTCTTGCCTCGGTTAAGAAGCCCGGTGCCAAGTTAGAAGTCACTATAATCAAAGTGAGGGTGTAATATGGGCCAAATATGGCATGACTGCAAAGAGATGTTTGGAAAACCGCGTCCTCGATCTCGCTCAATCAAAACAAAATCAACTTGGGACCGTGGTTACGATGACAATTATTGTACACAGTTTAGTTTCCATATTTTTCTTTAGACAAAAATCACCGAAAATGGCGTTGCACAATCATTAAAAACCGTACACATTTGCGTGAAGTAAAAGCAATACTTAACCTTCCAGAACACGCACCCGGTCTCAGACACCATTAACTACAAATCTTTTTAATATTTCGGTATTCCTGTGGGTGGTGCTGCTGTACCTCACAGTACCTTTCGGTGGCATGATCCTCTTCAGTTGTGCAAGAGTGCTAGTTGAAGTAAATAAGCGCTAAATTTTTGCATAACATTACGGTCTGTAGGACCGGTGCGTGTGCTCATGTTGCTCTTTTCGTAACCGAAATTTTTCTACAAAAGGTAAAACTTAGCCACTATATCAGCAATTTGAGTGCGTTATTAATTATTATTTATTTATTTATTTATTTTATTTTACTGAAGCAGCCTACAGCACTTGTCAATTGCTGATTATTATTTTTCTAGAATGGGTGATTACGAAAAGGAAATCCTGCGTCTTCGAAGGCTTTACCGTGGAATACACGGTGAAGCAGATCTAGAACCTAGAATAAATTGATGGGCAAAAAGGGAGATGCTATTTTTGTGACCACAAGAAAAATAGAAAAACAAAGTACTTCTGTTGCGTTTGTAAGAAATACTTGTGTTTAGAACACATTCGTGCAACTTTCCACGACTGCCGCCTCGTGATCAGCCGTGATAGTTCTTGAATTTTTTTTTGATTTATAGAGCCACTATTGTTAAGATTTTTTGTTCTCTTGATAACATTACCTTTACCACATTACTACTATTAAGTTTGTTTTTGCATTAATATGATTATTTGTTTTTATTTTCTCTCTTTTAATGTTTTCTGTTATTAATTGATACCAAATATAAAATATCCAAATAAAAGTTAGTTGTCAATTTTTTTGCGTTGTACATTGAAGTAGTACTCAATTATAAACGGTTTAATATTTTTCTCCACCCTCTTGGTAATAAAGTCATATACGTCATTTATTTAAACAATTTGGTCTCTCAGACCGGTCCGTGCGCTCGTGTTACAAAATATGGTGGGTGTTGTGAAGGGTTAATAAAACATAGAGTTACAGAACCTAAAACATTAACTTAATAGTTTGTAATTTCCCAACTTTGACAAGGAATATTTAAAAACGGACCTGACAATTATTTAACATTATTCTAAGGAATGTGCTATTTACTAACGTTTCTGTGGCACAAATATGAGGGAAAGGTTGTTGTTTAACTATGTAATCAATAAAATGAAATTATTGGAATTTTGTGTTTTGTTTATTGGGTCGGCAATAAAAAATTATAAAATGTTATTATACAAGCTACTACATCTTCTCATTAATATTGCTAAATATTTGTTGGAGATTTATTTTCCGCCGGCGGCGGAACTGCTGCTGCTGCTGCTGCCGCCACCAAAACCACCTGCGGCGCCGCTGCTACTACTGCTGCTTTGCCTTTTTATTTTAGAGGCGGCTTCGGCGTCAAGTTCCACTGGTTCCAATGGTTTTGGAGCGAGTACTGGCGCTTCTGCTAATTTCACAGCATCAACTGGAAAACATAAGAAACTGTTTAATTTCTTGGATGAAAAGTCTGATAAATAATTGAAATACGTATTACAAATATAATTTATTATATTTATTATATTTACCATCTGCTGGCATCGCTTGCACTTGACAATACAAAAGGCAACAGGCAACAGCAACCACAATTAAAACCTTCATCTTGGCTGAACAAAGATTCGATCTAACAACAAAAGACTATAGAGGATTGATAGAGAATGGCAAATTGTACATGAAATCCTAGTATTTATATCCAGGAGCTGGTAAGACGAATCACGAAAACGTCACCAAAACTACGTCCCACAATAACCGCTTGAGGATGTTTGTTTGAAATCTGTTTATAAACTGCAATGATGATGCGAAGACCTGGGCATCGAGGGACTTGCAAGAAAATAAAGCGTAACTTCTAGCAGTCTGTGGCGGCGGCTAGCGAAAGAAATCAAAATAATTAATTGCAGTTTACGGTGCTTAGACGTAATTAAAAGTTTTTTGAGACATCAGGGACTCAGTATAAATGAATATTTTTTGAAGTAATTCATTTTTTAACGATGCCTAGTAGCCAACTATCTCTTCTATTAAGGTTTTTTACAGTAGTGACTAAAAGTAAATTTCATATGCAAGAACCTCTTAATGGGTCGATTTTTAAATCATTCATTTTATTTAGATTTCATCTAGCTATATTGTTGTAATTTAAGTGTTTAGCATTGTTTAATCTCTAAAAAATATAAATTAACAGAAAATTGACACCATAATTGATTATTTAGCGATACTGTTAGTTAGCTTGTTTCAAACAACGAAGGTTGTTTCAGTTTCGAGTTTCTAAATATTGAAATTTTTGTTTCTGGCCTTTAAAATTTTAGACAACTATCTACACGGAAAAGGATCCAATTGTTGCCTGTTTTCGTATTCCTTTTAGTATACTATTTTTGTATCTATTCCTCAGGACTGGATGTTTTAATAAAGTGGTTCTGTAACTTTGTTTACTGAATAACTGTTTGTCATTGTATGGTGGTTATAATAAAAATGGTGGTATTAGATCTCAGTCTGTAGAAACTAAGATTGGCGGGCGCGGGGCGGTACCTAGTGCTTCTTATTTAGATTTGCATATATTTAAAAATTCCTGTAAAAAGGAATCACTCAAAGAACTAGTAGTCATCTACTGGAATTAAGAAATTCAACATTTTACTAAACATTAATTACTAGAGATTGCACTTCATTCAATAATACAAAGAAACTAATTTTAAAATACAGTCAACAATACTTCCTTATTGAAATAGTATTATGTGTTGTAACGGTTAAAAGTTCGCCTGTATTTAGGCAACCCAGGTTTAAATGCAAGGTGAGGATAGATAACGCGTTTTTGGAAAAGCGAAGACAGACACGCGAGGAGACGGGCCGAGGAAGTCGAAAGAGACTGGTCGAAAGCGTACGCGCGGCTTTGCGAAAACATTAAATTTGTGTTTTAAAGATAATAATTATCGATTGATCAATTAATACAATATTAAAAAGCAACGAAGTGCAACAGAAAGGAAGTGTTGTGTGCCTAAAGAGATCCCAGCAGTCCACCTGTCAATCTGCATGAGATTAGCGAATCATCGTGCACCAAGTCTTATCGGCAAGTACTTTCTTGTTTACTCTTTTCGTGATCTGTCCGAGCGCATAAAATGTATGCATACTGTAATAAAGAAACTTGCATTTAAACAGATAACTCTTGGTATAATATCTGGGATTAAGTACTTTAAAATAGAAATTCTTCTAGCTTGTCTTTGCTTGACCCTTTTCCTCGTCGAGGTCCTCTCGGCTGGCGCCCAAGAAAAAAAACCTATAAAACCCACGCCCTTGCATCCGATGAATACAGCTGTCGCGTTTGTGCAAATTTCAGTAAATTTAACGTCACAGTGTATAAAAGGGCATCCTTCAACACAACAGAAGTTTCTTGCATTCCTGGTTTTGCTACAAATTATCCCAAATTGCTTATTTCAGTAGATCATCTAGTATTTTATTAATTTTTTGAAATGGCCTAAAACTCTAAATTCAGAAATACGTATCAGATTTGTATTTGTCATCTTGGACGGATAATAAGTCGTTAAAGATATCATCTGAAGGCGTTTTCTAAAATATTTAGGAGGATTCATAAATGATTAACAAAATTTTATTGCATACATATTATTGCTCCAATAATTTAACAAAACCCGCAATGAATTTTTTAGATTACATCTTTTGAGTAAACTGACATTGCCGTCGAAAATATTGTAGCGGATTTATTTTTAATGGTAGAAAGTTTGGAAAAAAGTTATTCTATTTGAAGTAAAAGGTTTCCGTGTACATTTTGTGCAGATTCGTTCTGTTAATTAATACGAAAAATGTCGAATTGTTTCCACTTCTCGATTACTGAGAAAATCATTTAGGTTCCAGCAGTCATTGTGCTAGGCAGTTATTCAAAAATTTTATATAATCTGCACAATAGTTCCTGAGCCACACTGCTCTAGCCCATACATACAGAACGACATTCTTTAAAAACAGCAATTTACATTTGTTCTTCTTCTTAGAGTGCTTTATCTCTTACGAGACGTAGCTATCTTCTTTCCTATGCCTATATTGCGCGTTTAAAGTCTCACAGACATAGAGGACCTACAGTTTAACGTAGGCTCCGAACCACGGGAAGTGTAAACACTTCTACTCCAGAGAAGATTTACTAGGCAGAATACCTCGCTGGTTTGGCATTGCCTTGCGAGGGAGAACGGCCGTTAAATATCCGATGTTGCGGTACTGGGAATTGAACCCAGGACCTTCAGCGTAGAAGTATAACGCGATAACCTGTAGCCCACATTTGTTAGAAGTAAAAAATGAGCAGTTCAGACACTTTAAACTGTTTTTTTTTTTCAGTTATTGTTATTTTGGTACGTATATTTGCTACAGAATAAGTCTTTCGCTCATACCGGCTGACTGCAATATAATGAGATGGTTGAAGTTTTGTTTCATATCGTCATTGTCTTCAACATTTTCTTGATCATGACACAGGGTTTATAAAAATTCCTTTCCCATGAGACAGTTGGTTAAAATTGGCGTTAAACTAAACCCAAAAATGCAAACGGTATGCGGCTTTTCAGTATCGAGATATTCCAGTTTTTAACAAAATAATTTTTTTTTACAATTTGGCAACGTTGATGTAAGCACTGTATGGTATGTTAATTAAATTACATTAAAATGAGGATGTGATTAACTGAATTTTTTCTCTATTATGTATGCAAACCCTGATTAAAAATATCACCAAATTTTTTCAAAAATGTTTGTATTTAATTTATGTAACAGAATAACAAATAACAGAACAGCATAATTGTTACAATAAACTTTAAAATGTGCGTCCACCAGTTCCTACGCATGAGCGTGCCGTTCGTATTAAATTTTCGTGAACTCTCTCTAGCATCTTCGGAGTTATTTCCTAGATGGCATCAACAATTCTTTGTTCGATTCTTCCTGAGTAATTACTGGCCTTTGGTAAATTTTATAAAGTCCAAAGGATTCAAATCGGGAGAACGTGGAGGCCAAACCACAGGCGGTCTAAGACCCATCCATCAAATAATTTCAAGATTTAATTATAACCGCTCCCAAACGTTAGCAGCATACTGTGGTGGTGCACCATCTAATTACAACCGTAAGTTCACCAACTAATTCAATGGTTCATTTTATAATTGATCTTCTAAATTTTCATTCCAAAATTGCAAACAATCGTCACTTCGAATTATGTTTGGAAACAAAAGTGGTCTTAATACCAGATTATTCAAAACACCCGGCTAAACGTTAATTGAAAATCTACCTTGATGTCTTCCAGGATAGTACTGGTGAGGTTTTTCAGCTGCTCAATAATAAACTACTGAAAAATGAATAGGGATATTGCAGTGTAAGACACTTAAAGGCAACACCAATTGCATATATAATCAAAAAACTACTAAAACAACAAAGGTACGTTAAAGAAAGAATTTAACAATATTATAATGAAAATCGTTATTATTTCCTATCACTTAACTGAAATTTATTAAATTCTAATACCGCGTGGCACCTCCTCCGGCATTAATAACTGCTCTGCACTTTGCTGGCATACTATCATTGTGGAATTTGATGCCACAGTACCGGCAATACATCCCTCAGCTGTTGCATAGCAGTAGTCCTGAGATTATGATGATCCAGCTGTCTCCGCTAAAGGTCTCATGCATGCTCGATGGGGTTGTGGTCTGTAGAAAGCGGAAGAAGAACAAGATGATTTATTTCTTCATCTCGAAGCATTTCTAAAACAACTCGAGCAGGATGCAACCTTGCGTTGTCGTCAAGAAAAACAGAAAATTCCCGTCCCACAGTGTTGCGATGGTTCAGAACATGGTCCATACTGATCTCTTGGGCATAATATTGGTCCGTGAGTACACCATTAAAGATATGGAGGTCAGTGTGCCACCCTAAAGAAATTCCACCCCATACCATAAGACCACCACCACCAAAGGCAACAACTGGTTGGGCGTACTGAGGTAACGTACTATATACCCTTTGACGCCGACTATCATTGCTGATACAATATCTGGACGTCCAAAAACATTATCTCATTCCACGATGTCGCTTCTTGAAGCCTACGTATTAACCATTCCGTCCGGTGTCTTTGTTGAGCCACAGTTCTTGCAGGACATCTCAGGGAGCAGTACGAAGTAAGTCCTACCTCAGACAATCGATTTCTTACAGTTTTGTCGGAGACTCGATTTTCTATGGCATTCTGAAGCACTTGCTGTAGATGTCGAGCAGTTGGGTGTGCATTCTTGCATTAATTACCGGAAGTTGATCCTCACGAGGTGTTGTGAAACGAAACGATCCACTTTCAGTCTTTCTTGTAGTCGTACCTGTTTCTCTAAGGCGCGAAAGGGCACGTGAAGTTACGCTCTGCGTGGTTTCTAACATATCAGCAATGTCGAACTGGCGATCTCCTCTTTGGTACATAGCAATGGCTAAATTTTGTTGTTCTATTGTTAAATGGCTTCTCTAAATTGTTATTTATTATTAAGAACACAAATGCAACAAATAAATAAAAAACAATGAACAAAAAAGATCTTAAGAAGACAGGAAAGATTATTCAGTCAAACACACAAACTTAATGATACTAATACGGTTAAACAATTGCAACTGGATTGGATTTTTTTTGTTTTCTAACGTCAAATATTGCCGCTTATCAATAATAGAAGATCATTAGCTGTTAAATACAAACATATACCTATGCTTTATATTACAATATCCCTATTCATTTTTGAGTAGTTTAGATGTGAATACGAACACATTCGTTTCTACTAAATTTAAACTCACACTCTCAGAGAAATTTAAAATTTAAAGAAAATTTTAATCATAACCATCTTGGTTTATTAGCTTCTGACAAAATTCCAACCTTCTTTAGTAATCTTCTGGTAGAAGAGCTTGCGTTTTCGTGAAATGGTAAGGATGTAGTCCTTCCTTGGTCAATATTTTAGGAACCTCACAATGATTTACCCTAAATAAACTTTCAACTTCCCTAGTGCTGCAGCCTGAAGTGTTGTAACAAAATTTTAAATCGCTTCCTCCGTTTCTGCTGTTCTTGGTCTACCTGCATCGGTTCTTACTAAGCTATATACCACTTGTTCCCAGTCTGTTGTACAAGTTTTAAAATGGTTTGTGAGTTGGATGCCTAGAAAACCGTGCAGCGTAGGCCCTCTAGTCTTCACACCATCACGCACAAAGATTATGTGCATGTCAGCATATTCTTCGAAAGTGTATTCTATCATCACAAGCAAAGAACAATTACATAAACTTCAATTTTTTGACTCTGTCAAACTTATAAATTTCACAATTTCTGGGTATTCATCATTTGAAACAACCTGTATAGTCATCTTTGATAGAGATCTTTGACGCTATCTTGATTCAATAAATGTAATTTATACTTTTTAATATCTGGAACATGTTCTTCTGAAGTTTGTGAAGTCGTCACTTGTTGAAGTACCTCGATAAGGTACTATTGCGTTCGGTATTAGTAAATAATAGTCAGAACAGTTACAGTTATATCCTGCACTTTTGCAGTCGGGTCTTATCTTACAAGAAATCGCTGATAACCGATTTTTGGTGTCGCGATAGCCTTTCACGTGTATTGACATTAACAGCCTGCTTTTTGTCCCACTGCTGAGCATCAGCTTCTTCCTTGCCACGTGTTTCTCCTCAACGCTAAGGTAGAAACACGGGGAATGTTTTTAGCATTAAGATCCCACGGTTGGAAGCCGGATTGGGAAATTATGTATGGTGGGTTGCAGATAAGATTTTTATAAATCTGCATAGTAATGCTAAGGTTTCGAACCCAAGCTAGAATTGACGTTTTACTCAGGAAGCGAGCGCTCTACTAACTAAGCTACCACCATACTCATCCACGTGTACATTTGTGGATATATTTATGTTGATAATATGTGTTGATATACTGATAATGTTTACAGAACTCTATTAACCTTTCACCACTACCTTTTATAAACGCTTCTGCAAAATTTTCTACAACGTAGTCATATTGTTGTATGACAATTTTGACCTTAAAGTCAGCTGCTTAAATAATTATCCCGCTATTTTTTATTGCGTCTAGCCTTTCCATTAATATACCGCGAATTTATAGTTTTTAGTTATGTGGAGTCATCAGTTGGTTTATATGTTGAAACTGGCGCAATTTGTCTTCCATATCACTTTCAGTACTCTTGCCGCAACTAATTCAAATTCTTTAACAAATTTGTAGTATGTTTTGGCTATAAGGATAGATCCGTCAGCATTTGTTCGCATAGTTTTTCATTTCTGACCAGATATTCATTATGCATTTCGATTTCTTGATTATCTTTTTTCATTCCTGTAAGATATCCAGTCATTTTCTCTATGTCTACGTTAGACACGATTGGAAAACTAAATCAACCCGGGATAAGCTGTATATTTTCGTAAATATGCGAAGACTGTTTGACATACAGAAAAGAAATTGTTTCGCTCATTTTTAAATGCAATTTCCACGCAACGACGGAAAATGATGATTCTAAAAGTTGGTATTCAATCAACTTCTTGCTTTTCACGGCGACTTTATTTTCTTAAATATTTCCTTAACTTTTTCTCATTAGAAGGGGCTCTACTTCTTCTGCTGTAAGGTTTGATGGGTTAATTACACAAACCACATAAGAGTGGTTCTCGGTAGTAGATTACAGATTCCAATTGTGAACGGATATTGTAATCATAGGTTGTAGCTGAAATGGTTACATACAAGGCGTGTCCGGGATGTAAGATACCATTGCTTTTCACTCCGCTTTGTTTTCTCTCTGTCAAAACGCTACAATCAAATAAACATCATACATGTTTGTTCTACAATCTGTGAAACTTTGAACGTGTTTGATTAATAAATAGCTGAGAAATGAGGATAAATATGGTATCACCTTTTATTCGTGCGTGCCCATTCGGTTTCTTCATGCAAAAAGAATCCCGGTGTGTAATATTCACAGCGAATTGGTATCTGTGTATGATACTGTAATATCCCGTAAGCAGGTTTCGGTATTGGTTAAAAAATTTGATGAAGGAAGGGTCGATTTGCGCCATGAAAAAAGATCTGGAAGACCCCAAATTTCGGTTACAGCTGGAAACATTAATAGGGTAAATGAACTGTTACAGACAGATCGCAGACTTAAAGTGAGAGATATGGCAGTTATAACACTAGGAATACCGAAAACAGTTATTCACGAGATTTTGACTCAAAAATTGGGTTACAAAAAAATTACAACATGTGGGGTTCAGAAACAGTTTTGACAGATCACCATCGAGACCTTCGCATGGGAATCTGCCTCCAAAATCATATCCGTTACAACGAAAATCCGGACGTTTTAATGGATATTGTTACAGACTGAAGTAAAATTGATTCGATGGTGTGGAAACGCACAACGTCTCCTCGAACAAAAAGGTTTCGACAAAATCTTTCAGCAAAAAAAGTGCTCGCAACTGCTTTCTGGGATGCCAAAGGATCCACCACACAGCTCAGATTTAGCTTCCTCAGATTACTGGTTGTTTGGCCCGCTGAAGACATTTTTGGGCGGTAAGAGGTTTCAGAGCGACGAAGATGTTTTCTTTAATAAAAAAAAATTCGTTTATGCCAGCGACACAACACACCCCGTATATCAGAATACTTTTTGAAGCATAGAAGCCTTCTGCTTCTTCGAATGCTTTATCTTTTACGAGACGTAGCGATCTTCTCTCATATACTTGTGTTGCGCTTTTAAGTGCCATAGACATAGAGGACCTTCAGCTTAACGTGGGCGCCGAACGCCAGAGAATATTTACTAGGCAGAATAACTCGTTGGTTTGCCATTGCCTTACGAGGGAAAACGTCCGTTAAAAATCCTATGTTCCGGTACTTTTCGTATTCAAATTAAAGTTATTTATTATATTGCTTCTACAAGATTGTTGCTTCATGGCTATAATAAATAAATAGTTTTCTTCTTATTGTCCATTCAGTTTTGTTACAGCATTTGGCCTATATGTTTAATATTGTTGTATTATACTTACTTTTCCACCGTTACTTAACTGCTTTCGATTAAAAGACTATGTCAAATAATATGGTTATAACTATTATGTTCGTTAAGACAGTATGATTATTTTTGGCTAGAGATGTATTTATTTATGGCTTGCGAAGCTGTAGGTTCTCATTTTATTTTTATACTAAAAGCTGAAGTAAATTTAGTAAAAATAGGGGTTTGAGCAGAAAATGCGTATATAACGGTTGAAAATCGTTTGCATAGAAATCAACTGCCGGTATTTTCATAATTAGCAATTACGTCATCTCTTTACATGATTAAAAAATCATCAATTGCGATCATGGAGTTATTTTTCATATATAGTTGAAATGATTCGTGTTTTAAAGCTATGATGGGTATCTTCAGAAATTTGGTTTAATGCTATTTATTTTTATTGACGTTGGTAAAGCTTCTATAAATAATAATTATAATTGAGAGTAAATAGTAGCGAATAGAGGGCAAATCAAAAACAATATGTTGATTCTAAAAAATGCTAAATTTATTTATCAAGATTTGATTAAATTAACGTCGCAAAAAATACATTCTACAATAATGAGTTTATTTTAAGCATTGCGATTCTTGTTTACTGAAAGGTAAATGTTAATTAAATATTAATGATCTTGACTCACTGAGGTTGCAAATCAGTATTTAAAATAGATTAACATTTCAATTATTGTGATTTTGAATACCTAGCAAATTGTAGCACGTCAACCACACACCCATAGATATATAGGGTGCGGAAAGAGACGTTATTTGCCTTGAAATACTGATTAAAAAATGCTGTTTCAGAATTATTCATAGTCAAAGATTTTAACTATGTTTTGAAAGAAACGATAATTATATACTGCACATTAATGATAATTTAATTACCACATCATAACATATTTTCAATTTCTTTATAACTTCTACTGGTTATACCGAAAAATTATTAGTAGGACATTTCTTCTGATAACACTTTCTTGTAGGTAAATGCTTTTCTGTTTGGTTATCGTTTTCCTGAATGAATATGCGGAAATGTACTTAATTTTGGGGCTTTCACATGAATGGATCTGCATTCTTCTGATCCGAAAGCTATCCCACTAAATGAGATCTAGATGTGAATATTATGCAACGATTAGATGGTAGAATACGAGAAACTAAGACGGTTGTAGTCGATTGTGGACAACGACGAGGTATACGAGTATCTGAGTTGGAAGAAGAACTGTATTGAAAACAAATCTGGATGCACGAGGTATTGCACTACAATTTAATATAAGTTATCTTCTTCTTAGAGTGCTGTATCTCTTACGAGACGTAACGATCTTCTCGCTGCGCGTTTAGAGGTAGAGGTAGAGGACCTACAACTTAAAGTGGGCTCCTAACCACTCGAAGTGTAAATACTTCTACTCCAGGGAAGATTTACTAGGCAGAATACGTCGCTGGTTTGCCATTGACTTGCGAGGGAGAACGGCCGTTAAGAAATCGATGTTCCGATACTGGGAATTGCAAACAGGACCTTTAGCGTAGAAGTCTAACGCGCTAACCTCTAGCCCACGGCTATAGTACTGCTAAATGTCAAAAACAATAGGAATTAAGACAAGAAGCATAGAGAGTAAAAAAAGCGCATCTTTGGACTAGAATAGACAAACTTAATGAAACGACGGAAAACTAGGAGCAGCAAAAAAGAAGAAACAGCATACGAATAAAAAAGGAATTTAGCAGATCTAACTCGGGCGGTCTGGCAGACCAACCGATGAGTTCTCCCTGTTCAATCCATCTTTTTGGATAATTCTCATTAAGTAAATTTTCTTGGCCTGACATCCCAGTAAGCGGGGAGCTTCATTCATCTGATACCACATATTCCTTTTACATAATTCCTAAAAATTCATTGTTTATTTCTTTGTGATGGACTTCTGTCTATAAATTTGTACCTATTAGAAGTTATTGAACTCTTGCTAGTAGCTTGCAGTAATTGCACATGAAGCTAACTCAGCTTTCCTATAGTTGATGTGTAAGCATATAGTTAAGTCATTGCACTATTAGGTTAAATAGCAAGTAAGGTAATTTTATAAAAGATATGGATGTGCAAAAAACGAGAATTCGAATGCTAGCGTTCCTATGAGGAACATCACTTATGAATAACCAATAAACACTCATCGTTTGTTTAAGTTGGTTATTACATCTTCTTCTTCTCGTTTTAGAATTTCTCCTGTTTATTCCACGGAGAATGAGGCCCAGCTTTATATCCACGTCTTAGGTCGTTGTTTTACATAAATCTTTGCTATTCTATATTCCTCTTATAGCACAGAGGGTTCCCATTTCAGATGTTCGTATCTTCTGTTTAGTCCTCTTGGTTTCATCACGCGTATTTATTTATTTATTCCTCCATATTGTTTCGCTGAGGTACCCGGATGTTTTCATAGCTTTAGTTGACTGTGTCTGTGTTTCCCTATATGTATTCCTATTATACAGTTCCGATTACAGACACTTGAAGTTTATGATTTGTTGTATTTTAGGTCTTTCCAATTCCAGTCGGAGATGTAATTTTGACTGTACTAGAGTCGTGCTTTCAGCTGATATCCATATTATACATCTTAGCTGTTGTGTTAAATCAATGTAGTAGTCTTTGCAAGATATCCTCTTCATTAGCCACAAGCACTGCATCATCGGCATAGCCGTTATACTTATATTTGATATCCCTCCAATTGTCTCGTTTCTTTTATTATTGGAACAGTAACCAAATTGAGCAACAATGGGCTTAATGAATAATGAATCACCCTGTCCGACTCCTTGTGTATTCCTCTGTAAAGTAATGTTTTGTCTTTATCTTGATCCTGTTATCGGTATTGATGTCTTTTATAACTTTCATGGTGTTGCTGAGAATATTATGTTTACATAACAGTTCAAGAACATCTTTCAGTTGTACTTTATCCTAAAAGCACGAAACGTAGGTATGCGGGGCATGTATATTCAATGAATGTTTTGTAAATCTGTTGTATAATAAGGATCGCATCTGTGGCTTTTCCATTTTTCCGGAAGTCTTGCTGCTACGTTCAGATTTCTATTTCGTCTTGTAGTTTGGTTTGAAACATGCCCGTTAATCACTTTAATGTTGAAGTGAGAAGTGTAATACCTCTGTAGTTCTGAAGTTGCTCTTTATCACCTTTTTTGCATATAGGGATTGTTGTGCTTACTTTCCAATCTTTTGGTATCCCTTCTTCCAGTATTTTATTAAACAGCTTGTGAATTTGATTGATAATCTCCTCACATCCATACTTAGGAACTCATTGCATATTTCATCGGGCCCTGGGGATTTCCTACTCTTCAGTCTAGAAATCGCATCTCTTACTTCGTCTTTCATTACGCTTACATGCTCATTATTTGGTTGTAGGTTATTTTGTGTAGGGGTAGATTCTCTAGGTTGTGTAGTATTTTTATACAATACTGAAAAGTATGTTTTTACAGTCTTCTTTTCAGATACTGTTGGTTTGGCAGTATTCATTTGTATTTTTTTTTCTGATTTTGTATCAATCTACATTTTCTTCTTTGGGTACCGTATATATCTGAATCTATATTTTCAGTGAACATTTCCCAATATCCCTCTTTGATTCATTTTATTTTTGCAGTCACTCAATTTTTACTTCTTCATATGTAATTCTTCCTTTAGTCTTTTAGTTACTTCTATGTATATCGCAGATATGCCTTTTCTTTCATCTGCTAATGATTTAGTTGCAGTTTTATATCTTATGGGATGAGTTGTAGTTTGAGGTCTGTTAACTTTGTTGTAGCTCTCCGCAGTGAATATTTCTTTGCTTCCACAGCGGTTATATTGTCTAAGTAATTTTGAGTCGCCTTGTTTTTCTCCTTTTTCAAAAGTTACTTAAGTTCTGTAACTTTAACATGTGGTGATTTGGATATCCGCCATATACTTCTTAATTTCTGTTTTTCAAATATTGTCTGTTTGATTCCTGCTGAGCAAGCAACCTTAGATTCGCATTCTTCTATATCCGAAGTAGAGTTCCGGACAGCCTATTGAATAGTGGTAACTGGATATTCTGTGCTTTTTTCACTGTTAGCAGCTATCTTTAATGGAACATCTAATTTCAGATTTTCCTCTATCAGTCATCTGAAATTTTCCCATTTAATCCACGTTGAGCTAAAAGTAGGTGTTTTGCCCTTGGATGTTATCTTTAAACTTAGTGTCATTTGTATAGGATAATGATCCGGTGGGAGCTTGAAGCATGATTAAGCGTTACAGCAGTTCAATGGTACTCCCTTTATTACGCAGAAGTCAATTGCATAAGGTCAGTTGGCTAGTAAGTGGGTTCTCCTGTTGAAAAGTGATGCATGTTATTTGCTTACATAGTTTCGTAGAACTATCTACCTTTGGGAGTGGTACACTTAGATCCCATTGAGGAGCGTTCGGCGTTATAATCACAGCCCGTAATGAAACGAAGTCCAAATGAGGAATACAAATCTTTAAACGGTTCTTTTTTGATCACATGTTAGAAGACTAGTTCAGCCTTTGATGGTAATGCTAGTTATTGTATATGTTCTTGGTTAGCTCATTCAAATGATGTTTGATTGCATTTTTAACTATGATGGCAGTGCCACCACCGTGTACACCACCGTCAGGTGTTGTGTGTAATACACAGAGTATTTCTGATATAGTTTTTTCTAGCAATGAGTTTCTGTAATAAGAATGATGTCCATGTCTCGGTTCTTAATGAAGGCTTGGATTTCTTCGGCATGCTGGGCAAGCGCATACGCATTCCAACGTACTATTATTAATACTTTGGCCATTACGCCTCTTAAAGACGAATGCTGTGAGGAGCTTTAACATGATATTCATTTGCTCACTGAGCCCCTTCATCGTTGTCTTTAGTTCTTGCATGCCGTTGGATGGCTGTTGGCACAATATTTGTTGCTGTACTTATTGACTTGTGTTCTGTTGATTAGCAACTATTACTTTTTGAGTTTTTCCGCCCACCACATTGGCATAGTAAACACTCTGTTGAGTTTTGTGCAAAATTATTTTTAACCAAAACGCTCGGCATATTCCTTAAGGGTGGGAATGTCTGCTTCTGAAATTTTTTGTATATAGGGCACTCTCTATAGTTGGCAGGGTGGTTACCCTGGCCAAGAACACAGAAGACATTCTTCGATATTTCTCGTTGCAGGCACTGACTGATCAAATTATTACCAGCACACTTGAAGCATCGGGGGTCTTGATGGCAGTAGGCTTTCGAGTGTCCATATTTCTGATATTTTATGCATTAGAATATTTCCCTTTTTGGTCTTGGTGGTTCAAACTTGATGTACGTGTGCAGTAAGTATTCAGTTTGATAGATTTCTGTGTTTTTCTCATTTGGCTTGAAGTAAAGAAAAAATAATGTCAAGGGAGGTTTTGTTCCGTTCCTGTTCCGTTCCTGTCCGTTCCTGTTCCGTTCCTGTTCCGTTCCTGTTCCGTTCCTGTCCGTTCCTGTTCCGTTCCTGTTCCGTTCGTGTTCCGTTCCAGTTCCGTTCCTGTTCCGTTCCTCGTCCGTTCCTGTTCCGTTACTGTACGGTTCCTGTTCTGTCGACTGATAAAAATGCTTACTACTTCCGCTTTGATGAATAGTGAACACCTCTAAACACTACTGTAAAGCTTTTTTCCTGTTTAGGTTTATATGTGCGGAATTCAAGTTTCTTTTCTGGCAGTCCTTTGATAATAATAGTACATTTTTCGGTTGGATTTTGACCTGGTCCCTTTTAAGTTTAAACTCATTACCAACCAGTTGTATGAGAAAACCTTTAAACTATTGGATGTTTTTCACACTATCCGCAAATATCGGTGGTACTTTGGGAGTAGTTTCTTTGGAATCGGCATTGTTACTTGTTTTTCATCAGTCAGAACTTCAAATTTATTTTAGCTACCATAGAAGGTTAATTAAATCAGAAACAGTTTTAGTATCAGTTCTCATGATTATTGGTCCGAAGACTTTAAAGTACGTGCATGTCTATAGAAATTCCATTTAATACTTTGATTATATTAAAATACATTCTTAACTAAATAATTAAGCAATATTATAGTTACTTCTGCAAGCTGCCAAGAGTAAACAAATTAATAATACTACAAAGACAGCATCTACTCTGACCTTCGTCGCTGAAGTTGTCGCCTAAATTTTAAACTGCAACAACAGAAGTAAATATTTTCTGTTTACAATATATAGATTATGAATTAAGCATGATAGGTTATCCCAAAATATTCATATAAATCCGTATGCGGAAGTAATGAAGTAAAATAAACCACGTATTCATGTTTTCAAAAACGGATGGGAGAGGTAAACATTTCGCATGATTAATAAGATTTTACAATATTTCTGTCATTTATGGAATTGTATATAAAATTAGGAATTGAAGTGTAATCACAATTTTATGTCGCTTAAAAAGATGTTATGCGACATGTGTGTTTTCATCAATTTTTAAACCGTTTACAATGTTTTAGCTAAAAGAATCCGTCAAAATTCCATAAATTCAAATGCAAGAAACGTAAAGTAAAATCAAAAATTTGCAATCCCTTTAAGAAGTTATACATGTTAGGAAAAACGTTTATAAAATTACGAATAAAATTGCAGTCGTATAATGTCGGCAGACATAGTTGGAGAATTTTTAAAGCACATATATTATAATCTCTACTGGAAGAGTTAGTGTAGTTAGAATTTTCATTACGTCACTAAAATTTCTAAAATCTTATTTTCAGTGGCAGAGGCCGAAAAGATCAGCAACAGCAATAGCGCAATATCCAAAAGAAGGGTATTTATTATGTTACTAGTAATTTCAGAGACTAAAAATTAAAAAAATAATTCTTTATAACAGTAGTAATCAAATGTAATTGTTTTTCCAATGAAATTCTACGAACGTATTAATATTCATGATTATTTTAACCGTCTGAGTTAAAACTCAAACTTCTTCTTCTTCTTCCTTATTTAACAGGAAAATCGCCCGATTTGTGCTATTTAATAATACTATAAAGGGGGTTTCAGTTTTAATCTTTAGTACTTTGCGAAGATACTGCCCTGGTCATCCTGATTCGGAAAAATATGACATATATGGTTCTCACTCGCTTCCTATGGAAGATACAGGTCATCAAAATTTAGAAAAACAATTCATTTTTTCATTATATCTTTCAGGAAAATGGACCCAATAAAACAAAATTCTGTACGCGTACCTTCTTTGTGTAGGGTTATTTTCTGAAGTTATGTTTCTCCAAATGCGTCAAACCAGTGGCGTGCACTGGGGTTAGAACGGATTTATTTCAAGAAAAATAGTAGGCCACTGGTTTTTTTCAATCTGTCTCTGTTTTTTCAAAATCCCCATTCAATTTGGAATAGGATGCGTTTTACAGATCTTAGATTGAAGTTCTAGTTGTGTGCAAACCCGCTATGAAACAACAATTATTTTGGGTTGGCTACAGATATACTAAAACAATTGTTTGGATGTCATTTTACCTGTCAATCAGTTCGGGTACTTTAGTTGTTGAAGTTGTGATATTATTAAACAAAATGCTAAGATATTTTTCCAATACTAAGTATAGTTTCTGCAATGGAAATTCTCATGCAGCAGTCCGGGAACATCGACATCGTTTTCCGGAAAGAAGAATACCCAATCCCCAAGTTTTTGTTGATACGTGTCGTCGATTCTGTGAATTTGGATTGAGGATAGCAGGTTAGCAAAATCAAGTTCAAAATCGGAATAACAGGGATGATAACAGAATTCTCCGGGCTTTTAATGCCAAGCGACACTTGAGGATTAGACGGGCAGCTAGCAATCTTAACATGCCGCAATCAAGAGCGTTTCGAACTTTGAAAAAAGCCGCCGAAAAGTCTTTCATCTACAACCTGTGCAAGATTTACAGCCAGGAGACGCAGAAAAACGCTTACTCTTCTGCAACCAGATCTTGAATTCCGTCGCAGATCATACTGTTGTGTCCAACTAATTTGCACATGTGTTGTATCCCTTGCTGTATGATTTCTCCAACTACCCGTCGAATAATCACACAACGCAGATTCTTTCTACACTATATTCGTAATTTCAAAATGTTTCAAAAAACACAGGACAATACAAAAGGATGCACTATGACAGTTAAAAAATACACAACAATTTCAGTAAAATTAAACAACTTCCAAATTCCAACGGCAACGTCAAAACAAAATCATTTTTCGTTAGTAGGTATCAAGCGTCTCCAACATTCTCCCACCTGGGAAACTTTAAACTAAACGTTTTCCATAAACAAGAGGCTTGATACCTACCAATTACATTCCTTATTAATAAGCAAATATCTGAGGTACTTTTATTTCCGACCATATAGACACGCGAATGCTTTTCATCTTTTCGCACTTCACTTCACTTTCTTCTTGATCAGGGTCCCCAGATATATCGGCTATGGGAGCAGTCGTTTCGTCGACAAATGAGTCTCCTGCCAGACTCAACACCTCCTCCTTCTCCAACGTACCTGGCGCAGTCTTCTCGAGAGGATAAAGTCTCTGGATCGGCCGAAACAGTTGACCGGTTTTCGCCTCTACCCGCACTAACCGCGTTTTACCATCTAGCCTTGGTAAAAGTATAATGAATAGATGGATAGCTCGGTACACAGCACATGTGAAAATACAAATCCATATTTTCCCAGTCTTCGTGAACACAGGACCCGCCAGATCAAAACCTGATACTTCAAAAGTGACCGCATCTCTAACTCGATCTAGTGGCAATTCTGTCGGAGTCATTTTCATCCCCCTAGCATTATACCGCTTACAAGATGTGCATAATGAAATGACTGATCGAATTGATCGCCGCCCTCCAAGTATCCAATATCGTTCTCGAAGAATGACTCTTGGTTTATTCTGTTTCTTACAATTATGGCCAAATCGACAAATCCAACCTATCATCCGCACGATTTTTTGGTATTTCGAAAAGTAATTGTAAAAACTTACTCTTTCTGTGTTGAGCAGGGTGGATACGGTTTTCTTTTTCCGTTCAGCGTTGATCTCGCTTTCATTATCGGTAGTTTCCTCCGTAGGCCATCTATCTTTCGGTTGATACCTACAGCCAGTCGGGTTCAATGTTGGAGACGCTTGATGCCTACTAACGAAAAATGATTTTTTCTTCAAACGTCAGTAAATCTGTCATTTTTCGACTGTGTAGGCGACCGTAAAGTTTCATTTTTCCTCCGCCGGAGCTTTAGTTTTCACTTTCCCCTGCGGCGGAGGGAAAAGTGTTATCATAGCAACATAGATAGAAACAAGAAAACAAGCGTCTACAACTCATCACTAATTTAGGAACTAATTAGTTATTATTTAAGTGAACTTAGTCGATAAAACTGCTTATCAATTCGGAATTAAAACGCAACCGGAGACGCAATAATTGTAAAAAATCAATTAATATTGTTGACAGTGTCCACTGACAGCTTTATGTTACATTACTATAGCAACAACCTGTGCCTACTCACCGACACCGGTCTAAACCGCCTTGCGAACCCAATTATGTTTAAAAATTATTACTATCAAAAAGAGACGTTTTTGCATTAATTTGTCGACATTTGAAGAAAAAACAGCATATTTTATTTGGAGGAAAAGTTACTTTTCATGACTTGCTCTCTATTACCAGCCTCACTCCGTTCGGCTGTTAAACACGAGCGCGTCATGAAAAGTATCACTTTTCCTCCACATAAAATAATATACTATTATTTTGCCGTTGCCGTTGGAATTTGGACGTTGTTTAATTTTACTAAAATTGTTGTGTATTTTCTTAACTGTCATAGTGCACCCTTTTGTATTGTCCTGTGTTTTTTGAAACATTTTGAATTTACGAATATACTCTAGAAAGAATCTGCGTTGTGTGATTATTCGACGGGTAGTTGGAGAAATTATACAGCAAGGGACACAACATTTGATGTTGGAGACGCTTGGTGGCAATTAACGAAATATGATTTTGTTTTGCCGTTGCCGTTGGAATTTGGACGTTGTTTTAATTTTACTAAAATTGTTGTGTATTTTCTTAACTGTCATAGTGCACCCTTTTGTATTGTCCTGTGTTTTTTGAAACATTTTGAATTTACGAATATAGTGTAGAAAGAATCAGCGTTGTGTGATTATTCGACGGGTAGTTGGAGAAATCATACAGCAAGGGACACAACAACATGTGCATCTGTTAAGTATTTGTGTTGATTAATGGTGACCTGCAGATGTGCCGTTTTGTATCCTACCGGACGCTTCAAACAAAACGCGCCGGTGCCCCATATCTTATTTATGGGTTTTTAGGTTTTTATGTGTTTGAGACTGTCGATATGGTCACTAATCCCTACCGCCATGTATCGCGGTAGTTTTGGATTTTGAAAGGGCACATGTGGACACTTGTTTTCCGACCGTTGTTTGTGGAACATCGTTTCTACTTTGTCTAATAAATTTGTTGTACAGATATGTAGTGTTTTATTTATACTAACACCAGGACACCGAAAGTGGCGTCCATAACATAACTGCAACCGCAAGTACCGACAGGAAAAATCGGTACACAAGAATACGCAGTTTTTGCACGAAATTCTGTGGACCAACGAATCAAATTTAACGAGAGCTGGGATAATTAATTACTACAACTACTACTACATGTCTGAGCGCATGAAAATCCGCAAGAAATCAAATTTACTTCATTTCAAAACGAATTTAGCGTCAATGTCTGAATGAGAGTAATAAGTAATCACCTGTTTTCCTTCTGATTTCTGCTTTACATTTTTTAATTATTCTGTTCATGTAAACCACAAACAGCAGTGGGCTCAAACTGTCACCTTGTTTAACCCCTCTATCTATGTTAAATTTTTGTGATTTTTGTCCGTTTATCCTTACTACTCCCACCACTGTTTTGTTTATACTTTTGATCACTCTTATAAGCTTTGGGTTTGTTTGTAGTTCTTCCAGTGCCTTCCATATGTGCTATCTTGGTACTTGATCGAACGTCGCCTTAAGGTCTAGGAATGCTAGGTATACCTCCCTGTTCTTGTCCAGCATCTTCTCTGTTATCTGTCTAATCGTTTATATAATATGATCTTGTGTTTGTTTACCTGGGCGGAAAGCCGCTTGTTCATCTTCTATGTAGCTTATCTTCAATTACATTTCTTAACCTCTTAGCTCTTATTTTCGAGTAGATTGTTAGCGCTACTGGAGATAGGCATATTGCCCTGTATTTCTCACAGTTTGTTGTTTCTCTCTTCTTATATATGGGCACTATTATATTTCTTTCCCAATCAGTCGGTATCTGTTCTGTTTTCCATGCTTGTTGGAAGATATCTTTCAACCATTTGACTATTCTCCTCCTTTCTTGAGTAGTTCTGGGGCGATGTTGTATTCTCCTGAGGCTTCTCCGTTTCGTGTATTTCTTAAGGCTATCTGAATCTCTTCCTCTGTTATGCTGTTTTCTTCTTCCTCATTTTCGTTTTCTGTTTCTTCTTTTACATAGGTTTTTTCTGCTTGTTCTTCATTTGCTCTTTCGGTTTTAAATTTGTTTTAGTAGTGGTCTCGCCAGGTTTTTAGGACTCCATTTGCCGTTGTTTTTAATTCCCCTCTTTGGTTCATGATGTTTCTTATCGGTTTTGCTCGGTTCCCTTTTAGTCTTTTGATGACAATCCAGAATTGCTTTTGTTTCTTTATGTAGTTTTCTTCTATCTTTCTTCCAAACTCCTCCCAGGATGCCTGTTTTGCTTGTTTTACTGTCTCCTTAGCTTCATTACGTTTCTGTATGTAGTTTTCTCTTTCTGCTTCCGTATTGGTCCTTTTAATTCCGCTCCACGTTTCTTTCTTCAGCTTGATCTTACTCCTCACTTCCTCGTTCCAACATCTTGTTTTTTTCTTATACGTACTATAGTTTATTACTTTTTTACACATATCTTTTCTGCGGTTCGAATTATGGTTTCCTTAAATGTATTCCATCTTTCATTTGGGTTCCAGGGCGTTCCTAATTGTTGTTGTTTGATTTCTCTTGTGTGAAGTGTATTATTGAGCTTCCTTTCGTATTCTTCTCTTATCTGTGGATTTTCTAATGCCTCTGTTTTAATACCTGTATATTCCTTTCCAATTTCCCTTTTGGGTCTCGTTAATTTTGACAACATTCTGTATATTATCATATTTTTGAATTGTCACGTTAATTCTCCACAATTTTTATAAATATTGAATTGTGATACTTATACTTAGATACAGGTAAATTCCGTCGTCTTTTGTGGGGGAGGGGGAGTTTGGTCATTTTTCTGTAAAAATTATCATAATGGAAATTTAAACTTTTTCACACAAAAAGGCTATTTTTGTAGAAAGTTCATATCTTGTACCGTTTTGCAGATTTTTCGATTTTTTCCATAATTTTTAGTGAAAAGCGATGAAACTTTCCCCAAAAAATGGCAGAATTTACTGGAGCCTCCGTCCATTTGAAGCTCTTTGGAATAAGTTATTGCAAGTGCGATTTCAGAATTGATGTTGGCATCAAAAGTATATACAATGTTTCAAATTTCGTAATTCTAGCTAGACAAATTCGCACGTTATTCCAAAAAAGCCATGCTCAGTGAAGCATCTTTGAAGAGTTGTATTTTTCTTAGGAAGCATTTTCTGTTTATTTTGACAGGAAGGAATCTATAACCGGAATATTAAAAAAATCCCTTTATTAATATTTTATTATACGTAGATAGAATAGAAAAATTAATATCAATTTTTAGAATAAGAGCGGTTCTTACATATTAAAGAAACTATTGTAAAACACTCTTAAAGTTAAGCAGACATTTTAAACAAGTTTATTATCCCACACCTGTAAATAGCATCGGTATGTTGTTATAGTAAAACCTCATACTGCCTGGAGTAGTTTCTAAAATAGTTTAATTCGGTCATTTTATGTATATCAATATAACTAGTAGATCTCAATTCTTTGCTAATCTATACAGCAAGGTATTATTGTATACTTATTTATTCTTTTCCATACAATACTTTTATAAACAGTATACACATTACTAATATGCTAGAGGCTATTGTGTTCGATAGAGAATACAAACTTGCAGACAGCAGTTCGTTAAAGAAGTCAATATATCTAATAACATTAAAATTTATTATTACATACTAATTAAACAGCGAAGGCTTCGGGCAGATTAGCAATCAATACTAGAAAAACTATTACTAGAAGAACAGACTGTTTATGTTGAACACTGGCGCCCATATACAGTGTTTTGGTTTTCCATTACAATTATTACCTCCATTATTCATTATAAATATTTCTATAAAGGAAATCTTACTGTTATCAATGTAATGTTAGTTACTTATTGATTATTCATATGAACCTCTGTTGAGCACAAAAGGACACTACATGGAAACTGCAACCTATTTCAAAGTAGAATCTTGCCTTTTATTACATTGTAATATTATATTTTATTTGCTGTTAATGTGGTACATTTTGTGAATATCAGTTAGTCTTTACGTTGCTTATGTCGCTGATTTTAGTTATTATTAAATATTATTTTCGATAGTTGAAAATGTGAATTGAAATAAGTATAGGAAACATTTAAGAAGATTAAGAAAATAAACTACTGGCGCTACTGACACTGCTATGCCTGCCTACTTCATTTCTTTCTGTTACTGCTACTACTGCTGCTGCTGCTGCTGCTGCTGCTGCTACTGCTGCTGCTGCTGCTGCTGCTACTGCTACTGCTACTACTACTGCTACTGCTACTGCTGCTACTACTACTACTGCTGCTGCTAGTAGTGCCGCCGTTGATGCTTCTTTTTATCCCACTAAGACCATCATTATCGCCGTTGTCAAGATCAATATTGATCGCTACTGGTATAGCAGAGGCAGAGGATTTTTCTATAGAATTTAAAGGGATTTCTGAAAAAAAGGATAAATTTAAGTACAATACACTTTTTTTTTGACACAAAATATAACATATTATGTACATTATAAATTAAATGTTTCAATTTCGTGCATAGTATTATTTATTATATACCAGAATTTGATAATATGAACTTCAACTTATTCTCAGGCAAAAAACGACACCTAAAATATAATATCTTTCTTTAAATATTTAGATGCATGCCGTCGTTTTCGGTTCTAAATGGTACTATGCTGTAGAAATAGATTATGAGAAAGTGTTCTGGGTTACAACAATGCAATGTTGCAACATCCTACAAATATAATCAAGATAGAAATTTACCACAAGAAAAGTCCTTGGTGTAGATAGAACAAGGTAATCCAAACTTATTAAAATTGCTATTAACATTTAATTCAACGGCAATGTGGAATTGATAATATTTTCTGTTTGCTTTTTAAATGATAATAGATTTAAATCAAAAACTTTGAGTAAGAATTCTAAAATTAGTTACTCAGTACTCCAAGGAGAACATGGTGCTATGGTTTTCCGCAATTTGAAATACACCTTGTATAATACAAATGTTCTTACTAAACTTTTGTCACTTACCGCGCACTATTGCCACCCTTGCTTCACAATATGCTAGAATGCAACAAACAACAACAATCAAAATTGCAACCTTCATCGTCGTTCTATGAAGAGCTTATTGAAAAGGAAAATAATATACTTATATGTCGTGATAATGCTTATGCCAAACTGTATGCATGTAATCATTATCAATATGATCAGTTTCTTCTGTTTATATCCTATTATAGCAAACACATCATACTGCTAATCATTTTGGCGGTTTTTATCAGTCTTTGTGATTATGCTTTGACCTTAAGGTCAATAATAATATCAGGAGAATGTTCAATTAAGTCATTACAAACTTCTAGAATGTTATTATTATGTAGTAAATAAATCGCTGTTGAAATATTGCACTAAATTCTTGGTATACCGATATACAGGATAGGACC
>JABXWE010029395.1:0-13470 GCA_014611495.1 Limonius californicus | reverse complement strand
TTCTAGAGCAGTTTCTCGTACCATCATATTTCAAGGGTTTTTTAATTGCCCTATATTTCTTGTGATACTCTCTTATTTTGTGTAAGATTTGTTGGTCGGAAACTACAGAAACAGAACTCTTTTCCCATAATAATTTTAAGTCTTCTGTTAGCTTCTTACAGACACAATCAAACTTGGCTCTTTTTTATTTTCTTCTAGTAATTTTAGACTAAGGAACAAATAATATTTTATAATGTCGGCATAAGTAGGTAACATGTTGTCTTTGAATGTTTTTGGTGCACTAAACACAGGACAGAAAGTTTCTAAGCGCGTTTGGGGCATTTTTTCAAGCACTAACTTAATACACTTTAACCGCATGAAAACTAAACACTCACTGATAACGGATAAGTATAAGACCGCTCTGAACGTGTTCTGACTTGTTGCATCTCTTACTCAGAATGACTGTGCGACATCTAGTGTGAGTTTTCATATCCATTACCATCACTAGCAACACCTACTAATCCCAATAAGAAGTAAATATGAATTAAAAGCAAAGTGTAAAATTTCACAAAAATTCTGAAATTTTAGGACCATTTGGGCAGCTCAAGATGAAAAGCCATGTATTCCAGATTTGACACACTAAATGAGGTCCCCAATAGACAACTTTTCCGCACATAGGCTTTTCGAATTTCAAAAAATTAATTTTTCACTCCACCCTATAGTAGAGGTAACTGTACCTGGCATCTGTTAGAGCCATAATTGTGATCCCATACTTACAAGGTTTCAGGGGCATGTACATTTTGAAGTGAACCCTCCCTGTAAAACTAACAAGCATTTCGTCGATTGTTATTGACTGGCCGATGCCATAAACATTCTGGCAATTTTCTATAAAGCTGTTGAAAATATATGAAATAGCTGCTGGTGGATCTTCTTTTTTTCGTTCGTCCCTATCTTCTGGATTATCAAACCGCAGTGCCGAAAGCAGTACTGCAAATCTTTTTGCGCTCATCACTGCCCTGAAAAAGTCTCTTCCGCTTCCATCAGTGGCGAATAGTGTTTCAATGTTCTCATGGTTTGAATTAAATATCGACGTAAAAATGAGAAGCCCAAGAAATGCTTTCAGTTCAATTAAATCAATACCTTTCAAGTGACTAGTCGCTGATGCATAATTTGAACGCATTGTATTTATTTTGTGATTCGTCCATTCTACGATATGCAATAACATATCATCTGCTACTAATAGATTCCAGACAGAGAATGGATCAGCTTTTTCTCCAAGCTCATGAGCTTTTCTTCTTAAAACTGGCACCTTCATGATTATGTTGTGTTTTCTTGGGCGTGATGTCGGTCGAACTTCAGAAGTACACCACCTATAGTGATTTTTTCCGTACAAATATTTGCGTTTGTCTGAATTTTCCTCACTTCCGGTTTTTTCTGTTTCGCCCTGGTCACTACTTTCCGATAAGTCACTTTCACTATCATGTTCAGATTCAATGTACTCATATTCTGAACAACTATCAATATCACTCGCATCACTATCTACTTCATCATACCATTCCATAAGAGTTTGTTCAAAATTTTTCTCACCATAACGCACACGCTTTGATGGACCCGCCATGTCGATTATACTAACGCAAATAGACACGTACCGTCTGACACTCTGCGCCGAACTGTTTATAATTATTATTCCGCTTGTGGGTTATGCTAATTTGCTGAAAAACTAGTGGGGGCTAAGGGACCAACAGTAGGAGGATTAGGTGGCGTGACAAGTTCCAGGATGCGTTCGTTTTAAAATTACTCGAAAGTTTATAAACGGAGCAGTCTAACAGACTGCACGTGTCCGGTTAAAGGTTAACATTACCTTTGATACATATTATAAACCCCTTACCTTTTAACACTCTTCAACAAATCTGTTTTAGTTTTGAAAAAAACTGATTTATAAAATGTAATAAAATAAGGCAAAATTATTATAAACAAACGAACAACGACAACAGAAACTGACAGCAATAAAATTGACAGTAACACTTACGGGGAATTTTTAGTTACCACGAGTACCAATCCTGAACTGACTTCAACATCTAAATGTAAAGCTCCCTAGGCCACTGCGAATCAAAGGCCACGTGGGTATCATCTTTTTTGAAGGCATGGTACAAATTTAATATATTTGGAAGCGGTAGTTTGAACATTACAGATATTTTAAAACAACGGTGTCCATTACTCCCCCAGGGTCCACTACTCCCCTAGGGTCCATTACTCCCACAACTACTCTATGCGAAAAAAGTTCGTTTATTTATTTTTTGTTTCATAGGTGGATTTCTGATTTTGTTGTTTTTTCCTTCACCATCCATCTGTTAAGACAAAAAGAAAATATATTCACCCCACTGTTTTACATATTTACATGATACGGTCGAAAAAGACCTTTTTCTCGGCCATCTCAAAGTACATGTATTTTAGATAGCGAACGAAAACTGGTACTTTCCTTGTTTTCGGCCACCTAATTCGGGGCCATCCTGGCCAAAAAGGGAATACAATTGGTTTTTGTGTCCCAATTTACGGGCCCCTTAATAATCAGAGGATTCAGCGAAATAAATAAAGTTTTTGGAATTAAATCGAAGCTAATCATTATGTTCTTTCATTTGATGAGCACAATCAATCAACATCGTTGATAGAGAAAAATGTACTTACTCTTTTCTAGTAGAGGAAAGCGGGGCAAAAGTCCGAGGTTAAGCTTCAAACTGCTCATGCAAGTACTACATACTAAAATAATTACTAGTCAAACTTTTATATGTTAATTTATTCTTAAATTTATCAGAAAACTCATACTATTTTACTAAATTATTAAAACTTACAGTATAAAAATTAGTTATATTCTGAAAACAGTTTCGGCTTTTTGCCCCATAGGTTGGGGCAAACGTCCTGACACTATGGGGTAAAACTCCGAAACAGTAACTCTAAATTAAGAAGCCACAGAAAATTTACAAAAATCAAATTATAGCAACTAAAATACATGAAACTATAATAAAGTAATATGTATTATACCAAATGCAATTTCCTTATTTGTCTCATTAGCATTGTTGGCACTGAAATCTTCCGTTTCCACTATAATCAGTGCAGTATTCATGCCACCAATCTTTGCATTCGTAGCATTGTATCCAATCCGCCTGGGGTGGTTCTACATATTGCTGTCTACATTCGGGGCAAAAATATTTTTTATTATTTTCTGCCTTTTTTTTTGAAACCCCTTTTCCCTTTTTCGATACTGAAAATAAATTCTTCTTTGCTTTTTCACCGTTTTTGGTTTCTTTTTCCTCTATTTTAGACATGAACGGCGAATTGGAAATAATTTCAGACTTGCATCCAACACGCCGACGTTTCCGAGGGGATGATATTTTCGGATACGGGCGAATATCTTTGGGTGAAACATAATCATTCTTACTCGTAGAACAGCTTGCTTCAGCTTCAGAAGTTTTTTGTTTTGAGGTTGAATGGCTTGGTTCACTTTCATTACCTTTTAGATTTGAAGTTTTATTTTCAGGCCGAACAACTTGGTCACTTATGATTAGATTCGAATTGTCGAGAATTATTTCCATATTTTCAATATCGAAATAGTCATCTGCTTGTGCTCCAGTCGATTCAGAATTGGAATCAATTACATTAAAAGTTGTATTATCTTCAGTTTCGGCAATAGTCTTTACGTTTTCTATAATTTCATCTTGATCTGTAACTTCAGCAGGGAGAAAATCACTTTCTTGAAAAATATTCCTATCAAAGGGATAAATTCCACAAATTTGGAATGCATTTGTAGCGTTTCCTACAGTAGCAACTTTAGAATATGATTTTCCAAAAATTTCGGCAACTTGGTATTGTGTTATACTGCGTCCCGGATGAGTTACCATCCAATTATCGCATTCACTTGCATATAAGCGTTTCATAGGTCCAAAGAAACACTTATCGAGTGGTTGCATTCTATGACTAGAGTGCGGAGGTAAACTTAACAAATGGATGCCATTTTCACGAACAAATTGTATGGCAGGTAAACTGATGTGTGAAGCATGATTGTCTAGTATTAACAACACTTTATTGTCTTGTGAAGAATGAACGTGCTTTTGAAAATGTTTCAACCAATCCAAAAATAACTCACTATTGATATAACCAGAATCAGAAACTAATAACAGAGTTTCTGGCGGAGCGCCATTCAACAATTCATACTTCATTCGCTTACGTGGGAATATCATACATGGTGGTACATAAAATCCTGCGGCATTCATGCAGCACACTGTAGTGATCGTTTGTCCTCTTTCCGCAGTAACAATTTTACCCACTGATTTCTGACCTTTCCCTGATATTACTTTCGGGATTTTGTTTGGAACTGTTGATAGACCAGACTCATCCATGTTGTAAATTTTAAATGCAGTAAAATTGTGGTTAGTCATTAAGGCAAATAAATTGTCAAAAAATCTTTCTGTTTGAATTTTATTAAACCCAGCTGCTCGAGTTAAACTGGTTTGTTGGGGCTGCCGTAATGCAAGATTGTGTCTCTTCAGAAAAGCATTCACCCAATCTTTTCCTGCTAATTTTTTCTGTGTAGAAAAAGGGTGATTCAAGTTATTTAAAGTTGCAAATTGATACCCCAATTCTTGCAAGTTTTTAAATGTAAGACCATAAAACCTTTTATCTAAATTTTTACAGTGATTTGCTAATTCGAGTTCCATTTCAGGACTGAAAGCGCGTTTAAATCTTCCTAAACTGGTGACTCCGAAACCTTTTTTCAATCTTTTGCGTAAGCAAGACTCATCAACCCCTAAGTCAGCTGCCACTGCAACTTTTGATTCACCAGCAGCGATTCGTACTGCCGCTTGTTCAATATTTTGTTGTGTTAAGTATTTTCTTTCGGTTTTACGTTGATAATTGCGGACCATTTTGACTATTTATAACAAAAAAGAAAAATTATAAATATTTTCAACAACGGAGTAACAATTTACATATCTATTATATTATATCACACACTAGGAGGGGCAAAGATCCGGTTTCGTACTTTTGCCCCCGGACATTTGCCCCAAACGCCGGGAAAATTTAAAAAATCGATAATATCGAATTTGATTGCTAGATGGCAGGGTATTTACTGCAGAGCATACAAGACGCAACTTTGGTCTACCTTAGCTTATGATAAATCGTTGCTGCATTAGCGTGGTGACGTAAAATTCACTTTTTACAAATGCTAAATATTATATCAACGCATGCTGAAACTTTTAAATTAATTTATTTACCATATTTTGCAGTTGCACAACGTGAAACATCTGTAACTAACTGTCTGAAGGTGGGGGAACATATTGCATTAGGTATAATTCCCATTATATCACAATTGCTGCAAAAATAATAAAATCGGACTTTTGGCCGCAACGGACTTATGCCCCGCTTTCCTCTAAGTTACCCACTACATTTGTTGAACATAACACACGCACAGCTACAGCTCAGTTCAGGGGACCATTTTGAGAATGCAACTTTTAGTTCCAGTTTTTGTCACTGCTATGTCAAATGTAGGAAGAAGGTGGCCGAAAAGTGGTGTACTATTTATTTGGTCAAAATATGCAAGATAGCACTATTTTGTGAACTCTTTTGCCAAAGTAGCCGACAACGGGTAGTGGCCGGCTAATCGGCAGATCTATCCTACCCTATCATTCTGCTTGTTATATTTTTCCTCTACGGTGAATATTTTTTTGTTAGTAAACAAAATGTTTTTGAACCCTTTTCGACTGTACGAGTGTGTGTAACCAATGTTAGAATCGAAGTACTTAGGGAAAAAAACTAACTTCATAACAGGGAAATACGGTACAGATCGGCTACACCGAAGCAGCTTGTAAACCGCAGGTATGTAACCAATGCTCGGATCGTAGTTAGTGAAAAGATTAACTTAGATGGACAGCATCTTTTTTGATCTTTTGAGTCTAATAGCTTTTAATCTGTCGGTCAGCAAATGGCTTGTACCTACATTGTTTATGCGCACGCATATGCGTATTTTGCCGAATTGATTTTCAGATCAGCTTGTTGGAGATGGTGTTCCAGTCTGTCGAGCGCTTGTTGGAGGGCGTTGGGATTAGTTTCCAGTAGAACGAGATCATCAGCATAGGCCAATACTCGGTGGTCCCCATTATGTCCTTGCAGAGTATTGGGTTTATAGCAAGGTTGAAGAGAAGACCAGATAATGGACATCCTTGCTTTACCCCACTGTTGATCTCGATTTGGGTGGTGTATCCGGTGGTGGTTCGAATTTTGGTGTACGTACTGCTAATAATGTCTGCATTTATAGTATTAAAAGTGTCACTTGCACCATAGCACTGTAATGCTGTCATAATTGACTCATGCCGGATGCTCGTAAAGGCATTCGAAATATCTACCCATGCTACTGCTCAATTTCGTCTACGTTTACGAGCCTTATTTATTTGATTTTGCAGCAAATAATTGTGTTCAATGACACCATCAAATGGCATGAAGCCCTTCTGGTTTGGATGAATGATATTGTTTGTAAGCAACCAGCTTGTAACTCGAGATTGTAGACAGCCTGCGTAAATTTTATAAATATAAATGGCACGAGACCACTTATAGTGTCACTAATATACAGCCGTTTTATTGTTTTTATGTACCGCCGAGATCCTATAAGCCTCATAAACTGGTCATTCTTTTTATCCCAGGATCCCAGGGCACCGATGATGACAGGTTCCACTTTTACGGTGCTGTAGCTGCTCTCTAAACGTTGCCTAATAACTTCGTATTTCCCCAATTTCGTTTCACGGGCCTGATCGAAAGCCGAATATCCATTCTCGAATGGAACAGTTACATCAACGATATGTAACACATCATTCTTTTTGAGGATCAAGTCTGGTCGAAGGAGGATGTCAGGTACGGTTTGTTTTTTTCTCCCATGATTTCGTACCCTTTTGCTTGTGTCGCTGTTTTTATCCGAGTAAGATGCTGTTGTGCCGTCGTTGCATTGCAGCAGAGTGGATCATGCGATGTTGGAGTACGTGGGAAAGTGTTTCGAATTCATGGCTACATTTTCTGCAGGTTTTCGGCCCATCCTTCCATCGTCGATTGGCTCTAAGTGGTACTAGGTAGAGTCTAGCTTTGTGCACAAATCTCCAATCAGCAAAGCTGGTGTAGCGTCCTTCCTGAAGAAAATACCCACTGGTAGGATCAGCACTGAAGCATTTGAACGTCTTGCCTTGGTTTTTTAATCGGCTCAAATGCTCAGCCTTTAGTTTTCTGTTTCGGTACCCTCCATAACTTTTCTTCGCTTGCTTTTGGTGATGGTGGTGTTCGCGATCTGTAGTTCTGGCCCATCAGCAAGAAACTGCCACACGACATCGTGACGCCCGCGCCGGGAAGCTTTTCTCGCATTGGTCCAGATGTTGGACAGTTCATTCCTGGTGTTTTGAAACTTATGTTCCATAGAACCAGAAAGGAACTCCCCAACTATTTCAGTAGTCGTTTGAGGTACGTTTGTTCTTTTTTGTACAGTCTGCTGCAGGTGGTTGGAGGCAATTTCGGATATTATGGTATCGACGGATGTCAGGTATTTAAATGCAGTGTCAATGGTCGCTATATTTGACAACTCGGCTGCATTTGGAATGTCAATACAGTTGAGTCGCCGGGATCCATACAGGTACTCATTGGCAGCTTCTTGCGGGAGTGACAGAATCTTCTTTAATTCAGCTCGGAAAATGTCATCTAGTTTTTTCCAGGATTGTTTCTCAAAGCGTTGTGTTCGCATGACAATGTTGAAAGCTGGATATACAAAAGTTTTGACTGCGTCCAACCTTTGCGATGGTGCTAGATTTGAGGTGAGAATATCCATGCCTAATTTTACCAACTCTCCCATCCCCGCATTTGTTTTTATAGGTGAGTACCGCACTGGTTTACCAAGAAAGCATTCCGTTTCATAGCGGGCCAGTGCTGGTACATTGTCGTTTGCTATTTGGAAAACGGTGTTAACCAAGTCACCTTTATTGACAACCATTGTCTGGTGTTGTAGTCTGTCGAGCGCTTGTTGGAGGGCGTTGGGATTAGTTTCCAGCAGAACGAGATCATCAGCATATGCCATCACCCGGTGGTCCCCATCATGTCCTTGCATAGTTGTTAGTATTGGGCTTATAGCAAGGTGGAAGAGAAGACCAGATAATGGACATCCCTGCTTTACCCCACTATTGATCTCGATTTGGGTAGTGTATCCAGTGGTGGTTTGAATGTTGGTGTACGTACTGCTAATAATGTCTGCAATTATATTATTAAAAGTGTCACCTGCACCATAGCACTGTAATGCTGTCATAATTGACTCATGTCTGATGCTCGTAAAGGCATTCGAAATATCTACTCATGCTACTGCTAAATTTCGTCTACCTTTACTAGCCTCGTCTATTTGATTTTGCAACAAATAATTGTGTTCGATGACACCATTAAATGGCATGAAGCCTTTCTGGTTGGGATGAATGATATTGTTTGTAAGCAACCAGCTTGTAATTCTAGATTGTAGACAGCCTGCGTAAATTTTATAGATAGTTAGATTTAAAGAGATTGGGCGCCAGTTATTACCATCAGATTTGTTGCCCTTTTTGGGTATTGGTAGAGGATTGCCATGTTTCTGGGATTTTCATGTATTTTAAGCATATGCTGGAAGCTGTGGTGAGAATGGTACAGTCTGGATCTGATTGCTTCCAATGCCTGTAAGTTAATTTGTCTTTTCCAGGTGCAGTGTTTTCGAATCTTTTTAGTCACTTCTGCACTTCTTCTTGACCGAAGGGATCTGTGCTTACAGGCGATCCAGTAGTTGGTAGGTCACTGCATTGGGGTAGAGTCCTTTTTGTCTCCCTCCATAGTTGACGGAAATGATTGTGAATTGTTTCTGTTGGAAGTTGATATAATTCATTTTTTTCTCCACGTATTATTCTAATGGCTTGTCTCCTATTTCTACGATATATTCTCTGAATGGATTTGGCATCGGTGCGTTGAGCTGTGTTACTGTCACTGGGGTTGTTTGTTGTGTCAATTGGTGGTGGAGATCGAATATTATATTTAGCGTGTAGTGCTTTGGTTATTTTAACAAGAAAGCAGACCCAGTTGTATTCTGAACGGGTTTCATTCAATATTATAGACGAAGGTTCGAAAAATGTTTGGAGAACCGTAGTTTCATCAGGTTGCGGGGGTATCGTTATTGGTTCTTGCGAGTGTAGCTGTAAATCTTGTTCAGAATCTAATGAGGCAGGTTGGCGGCGCGCTTCTGTGCTATCCTGGGAGAGTATAATGCTGTCTTGTGTATTGTGAATTATATCAACAGTAGTATTGGTGGTTGGTGATGTCATAGATGATAATTACTGTGACTGTGTAGGATGTAAATGATGGGGCTGTGTAATTATTTCTTTTATTAGGCTGGTAGAAGGATTATGGAGATTCCTGCTAACTGCCGGGTGGTTATTTTGTTCGATTGTTGCTATTGGTGGTGATTCGAATATATCGCGCGAGTTACGCGAATAAATTGCGCGAGATATGCGAATAAATCGTGCTTTCACAGCCACTTTCTGTTAATCCTCACGAGTATCTCTCTGTTAAACTGACCGAAGTTTGCTGATAAATCGAAATCTGATGGTGTGCTTTGTTACCTTCGCGGGTCTCACTCTTAGATCGCCCGAATTGCATTAAATGATAACTAATCTCGCTATCAATTAAATCGCGCGAGTTCAGTAAATGAGTGTGTTTACAAATGAAGTAATTAGTTGGACAAATCTGCGAATAAGATAATTGTAGGAGTGCGCGTGCCGAATTATTCTTTCAAGTTGGCTCGTTGTGCGAAATGGTGGCGTGAAATGAAAAAAGGAAAATCTTGCCAGAACAAAGGATTTCTTTGTTTTTAAAATTAAACGGTTTTAACTAAATTTAACAAACAAACATTTCAATATTAGAAAGATCATTGAATCACACCACTATTGAACTTTACAGACATGTCCGCTACAAAGTGCAAAATGAAATTTAGGATCTTCAAATAAAAACGACCGCTATTTTAAAAACTGGTGATCTATGTGGAAATTCTGGATTTGAACGTAAACTAATTATTCGATCGTCAAAAAATTCACGAAGGTAATTGAGGGTCTCTTGAGCGGTGTGGACCATCGCGCCATTCTGTTGGAAGTAGCCTTGCTGGAGCTCATCCTCATGAAGCTGATTAATAAATTCACTTACAATATTCCGGTATCTCTGACCGGTCACAATTTTATGGAAAAATATGGGTCCGATAATACGTCTTCGAGACACAGCAATCCAAATACCAACTTGTAGCGAGTGAAGGGAAGATTCGCGAAAAGTATGCGGATTTGCAGCACTCCATAACCTCATATTCTGTGAGTTTATATACCCCGAAAGGGTGAACTAGGCCTCGTCAGAAAAAAACGTTAAATTTAGCAATTCGTCGTTGTTCATTAAATTTTGTTGGAACCGCTAACAATACAAAATTCTTCTATTGTGATCTGCTGGCAGCGACTCATGTAAAGCAAGAATTTTGTAGTGGGTTGCTCGTTCAAACGTTGACGAACATCATCAACTGTATTGTGAGTACGAACTCTTGTCCTTCCAGCTCTATTTCTATGAGTAATGTTCCCTGTATCTCGGAATACATCAACACATCTTCTAAGTGCGCTGTAAAAATCTCCTTCAAGGACAGCAATATCTGGAAATTGTTGTCGAAATTCCTCTAAACACGGCACCGCACTGTAAATCCATTCGCCGTTCTCTCGAACATCATTTCGAAAATATGATTCAATCATAAATGTTTTGTGTTCTATTGTAAAAACCATTATAATTGCAACTTAATTGAATTTTCAATATAAACTTATGACAACAACAACAGTGATGACAGTTAATGAATTTTAAAGCTTGCTGTTGATATTACTTTTATTTTCCATGGCCAACCCTTATGTAATTACTTTTTGCTCACGGACATGACATATATTTAATGTTATTTACCTTAAACTTATAATGACGATTAGCCATTTATAATCTTTTGAATAAAGTGTTACACATTTTTTGTAATTCATGTTTTATTCTGTTGTGCAATTAATTTTTTCAATAATTCATTTCTTCTTTCTAGCTGGTTGAGAATCTTTTCCCTTTGTTCGTATCTTCTATCATCTGTAACCTTGTCTTCTTCTGTTCTTTTTTCTATAGCTTTTCTTAAATTTATTAATTCTTTGGCAGCTACTGAACGACTTCGTGGGGTATTGCGTGCCCAACCTTAAAAATAAAAATGTTATTACTAAATTATATTAAAATGTACATGCTGTAAATAAATTTCAATTGATTATTCTTATTATAGGTAGGTAGGTAAGTTATATATTAAAAATTTAATACTGATAGGTACTTACGGGGGAGTATCTGCATTCTCTTCTGATTCTGGAATTTCGACTCCCAGTTGTTGAAGCGTTTCCTCTAAATATTTGATCCTTTTGGAAACGATAACTGCATAAGGTATCACATTTACTCTGTCTAGTAATATGTCTGACAATTCTCTGTAACAGAATAGATAACTTCATATAAAAAAATTATAAATTAATTTAGTACCTTTCATAGGCACAAGCTTTCCTGCCACGTCCAGTGTTGGTATTATTTTCAGTTTTATTCATAAACACTCGTTCTAGGGTTTTTAATTTATTTTCACATTGCGCAGCAGATAATTGTACCCATGTCTATTTATACAATCTTCCATGATCGACCACATACGCTTTAATGTTTTAATTTTACGCTGCTCAACTAATTCTTTTTTCTCTATATAACTCGATTAATAATTTAGTGGACCAGCCAGGCATTTCTGCCTTTGTATTTATAGTTTTCTCTGGATTATATTCAGTACCATCTCCAGTATTGAACTGCTCCTATTGTGAAAAGATTAATAAGATTGTATTATAATTATTAGATTAGATTAGTAGAGAAGTAAATTTTACCTGTTCTAAATCATTGTCCTCAGGCGCTTGTGTATTCTCCTCATCATTAGGTAATACTAATTTAAGGTACTGGTTTGTTTCGATGCGAACTAGTTGACCATTTTTCACTTCCACCGCGCCTGACGGCAATTCATAGCTCATGCCATCTGCAAATTATTAAACTTTTGAAGTACCTTAAACAAACAATAATAACACAATTTACTAGCTGCACTTAAAATGTAATTTCCGTTTATGATGTCTGTCACTTCGGCATTTATAATATTATTTTCCATTTTCTTTTAAGAGAAAACAGGTTATATTTATCTTATAGTTTTTTCCGCAGCTATGGCGTAAGACAAATCGCTAAACTCTGTGCAGGCAAGATGAAACCCATTTGGGCAAAAATCACAGCCGATGTTTTTCTCTTGGTCATCTTCTGCAAGCACATAGTTCTGTGTTTTTTGGTACATTGTTATCTGGTACCAGCTTTGTTTTTAGCCGTAATTTGTCTCACTGCTATTTTTTCTGCTTATTTTTACTCTTGTTTAACAGACGCTCGTATATCCTATGTTCCTTCTCCTTCAATTTCCTTTGTACTTCATTTTCCTTGTTAGTGTAGTATTCCCTCCGGGCAACGCTTGATATGGCACTAGGAAGTTTCTCGTTCTGGTTTCTTTTCTTATCCTCAATTTTAGGAAACGTCAAATGTTGTTTAACACGTTAGCTGCCACATGATGCGTATATGATTCAGGATGGTCTTTTTTACTATGCCGCATGAATCATATATGGTTCATGAGTAGATTTTCACTTGAGGTCACACAGATCACGGATGATGCATGCTACAGTAGTCTGCTTATGGATTGCACAAGAGCATGGCCTCCTTCACAAGATTGTATTCTTAGCCGATTGAAATACTGCTTTTAGAGTTGCATAACACCGAATTGATTTTATTACCTTTTTTCTATTTGTTCCATTGGAACTGTATATTACGTTATATTATATTATATTATATGTCAATACATTTTCTATAAACTTTTTTTTTAGTTTTTATTTACATATAAAATAACAAAGTGATTATCATAAATAAAGAGACTAACCCAGAATGAGAAAAAAGCCGTTTATTTATTTGATTTGAAATGGAAATGTAACTACAACATAAAAAACAAACTAAAGAACATTTTCGACTTTATGTATCTATGTAACTAGCAGAACAATAAAACAGGTTATCATTATAGGTAACAAATGAAAATATGCATTAGATAGTACAATAAGCACAATTGTAAAGCACTTTACACAGTAGAATTTATCGCACTGAAGTTGCTTTACTTCCAGCATACTTCCAATTATGCTCTTCTGCCAATTTTTTGTAACACGCTACACATCTTCTTTCCTTAGAATCACGTTCTTCTAAAATATGTTTCTCCTTATCATTAGCTCGATTTGAAGGGTTCCCTTTATCCGAATCCGTAGTAATTCTTTTACTATCTCTTCCCTTAACTCCGTGATGCTAATTTTCTTACCAGTACCGTCT
>JABXWE010029394.1:0-18639 GCA_014611495.1 Limonius californicus | reverse complement strand
AATACTTACCCTATACCTATAAGGTATGGGAAAGTAAAAAGTGGGACATAGAACAATTAAATAATGATGAAGCAAAGCAAAGATACAAAGAAAGCACAAGGAGTATGGCAGAGCAAGAAAACCAAACAAACAGTGTAGAGGAAGAATGGGTTCAATTAAAACAAATAATAACAGAAAGTGCGAAACAACTAGGTACAATGAAAACATCAAAACAAAAAGACTGGAGGGATGAAGAATGCAGATTAGCAATAGAAGAAAGAAAAGCTATAAGAATGGAAATGCTGAAAACAGCACCATCTCCATTTCCACCATCTCAACAAAAAATACATAGCAGCGAGAAACAAAGCACAGAAACTCCGTAGAGAGAAAAAGAGGAAGGTAAGGAAAGAAAAGCTTGAAAAAATAGAAGAAGCATATAAAAACAAAAATGCAAAAGATTTCTACAACCACATAAAACAAGAAAAAAAAAGGTTTTCAACAACAAACATTGGGATTAAGAACCGAAAAAGGAAACCTCTGTATGGATGAGGAAGAAATAACGGAAATATGGGCAAACTACTTCGCGCAAATACTTACAGAAAATAATACCAGCGAGGAAGAAATAAAAAGACAACAAAAAGAAGAAATAAAATTGAAAACTCCAACTTATGAAGAAATGATGGAAATAGTGAAAAAACTTAAAAGTACCAAAAGTCCAGGTTCAGACAAAATAGAAGCGGAATTAATAAAATACGCAGACGAATCAGTATGGCAAAGACTGCACCAGCTTATAAAAAAAGTATGGGAAAAAAGAGAAATGCCAAAAGAATGGACAAAAGCACTTATATGCCCAATACACAAAAAAGATGGCAGAAGTGTAGCTTCTAACTACAGATCAATTTCCCTATTAAGTGTGGCTTACAAAATTTTATCTCAACTTATAAATAGAATTTTAAAACAAGAATCGAAAAACAAGATTGGAAGATATCAGGCTGGCTTCAGAAGTGGAAAATCAGTCATAGACCAGATCTTCATACTAAAACAATGCCAAGAAAAATGCAGCAAAAAAAAACCTATACATGCACTCTTTGTAGATTTTAAGCAGGCATATGATCAAATAAGGAGAACGGGAATATATAAAGCCTTAAAAAATCTAGGCATAACGGAAGAAACAATAAAACTAATAGAAATGACACTAAAAGAGACAAAAAAGGCAATCAAATTTAAAGCAGCACAATCTAAAGAATTCCAGAGTAACTTAGGACTGAAACAAGGGGACCCACTATCGACAACCATTTTTAATATAGTTTTGGAGGACGTATTGAGGAAAAGCAAAGTAAATTTAGAAAATAATATCATAACAGGTCCCTACCACATCTTAGCATATGCGGACGATATAGTAGTGCTAACACGAACGAAAGAAGAACTTAAAGGAATAGTAAAAAAAATAGAAGAACAAGCAAAGTTGGTGGGACTGCAAATCAATGAAGAAAAAACAAAATACATGGTATTAGGCAACAGAACGCAAGAAGAATTGCAAAATTTGACCTTCCAAGCAACAAACACCGGGAAAAAATATGTGTTCAACCTAGTGAACAGTACAGTGTACTTAGGGGCGGAGATGACAAGCAGCGGACAGCAAGGAGCAGACATAAAGAGAAGACTAACCATGGGATCGAGATGTGTGGCTTCCCTAGACAAAGTATTAAAGCTAAAAGTATACAAAGGGAAACAAAAATGAGGTTATATAAGACAGTGATCCGCCTGGTTGTAACTTTTGGAGCGGAAACATGGGTAATAACAAAAGAATACAAAAATAAAATAGACATCTGGGAAAGGAAAATCCTAAGAAAAATAATAGGAGGAATAAACGAGAATGGAGAATGGAGAAGGACCAACCTAGAACTGGAAGAAATATATAAGGAGCCCAAACTAACAACAATTACCAAGCAAACCAGGTTAACCCATTAATGCCCACCAATCTTGTGAAAGATTCAAATAATTATTTATGATTGAATCTAGTCGAGTACAGTATATTATTGTCATCTATGCTTCATTTTCAGCTTATTTGCCTAAAACGTAAGAAAAAAAATGGTTTATCAAATGAGTACATCGGGCACATATAGAATATAAATCGGCGAAAAACATAAAATTTTTATTTATTTAACCCTTCCGTGACCGTGCGGTAACTCAGTTACCCCAGAAGTAATTTTTTTAAAATATTTTCTTAAATAATGTATTCACGGCATTGCCCGTTCATGCATGCCTCCAATAAACATTAGCGTAGGTTAATACATCGTATTTGTTTGTAATTTTGATTTTTAGAAATATTTTTTTAAACCTTTTCATCCTGGGGTAACCTAGTTACCCCGCACGGCCTGTCGTGCTTCACCGAATTGAATTTCTCGAACAAGTTGAATCATGCATAAAATGCGTTTATTGTATTGACTAATCAGCGGTTCTGCATGAATCATTGAGTGCAGGTCTTGAACAGGTTGAATCTTGCATAATGTGCTCTTAGTTTATATTATTGTGTACAAGTGTAAGCGGTTCAGTGTTATCTTGCTCTTCACAATGGCACGCAAATATTTGACAGACGATGAATTATGTAGCATTTTGGAAGCAAGTGATAGTGATACTGAATATGAAATTAGCGAAAATGAAGAAAGTGACGTAGAGGATCATGTAGAAGAGGAAGTACATAATCCTGATGAAGTTGAAGCTGAAGGAAAAAGTGTAGAGTTGCCTAACACATCGAGTATAATCGTCTATAAATGAAACTTTATCACAAGAAATTGCCATGGCTAATGTACAGCAGAGAAAATTGAATTCCAAAATTTTCATAAACAAATAAATTACGCTATTGACTTATTTTTGGAACAAAATTCCAAACAACCAGAACAGCACCGACCTGTAAATATTCCTCAAAATGCTGCAAGTACAAGGTGCTCATTCTGTCCTCGAAAACATAATGGAAAGTCAAAAATATCATGTCACATATGCGGCAAAACAATCTGCAATGTCCATCGGAAGGAAATAAAAAAATAATTTTGTCTTGAATGCGAACAGTTGGAGAATTAATCATTTTACATTGACTTCATTTATTTAGAATATATAAATTTCTATTTGTATCGTCTGTATTTTGACTTGTAATATCTTTAAAATAAATATAAAACAAGTAAAGTACCAAAAATTTAAAGAAAACCATGGGGTAACTGAGTTACCCCGCACGGGCTGCCACGTAAATTTCATTAGCACGGTCACGGGCGGGTTAAAAAAGATCAGTCGATATGTCAAAAATTAATTCTGAGTGTGAAATATCTTGAAACAGTCTCTCTCAATACAAAGAGTAACATTGCACTTCTCACAAGCCCACCTAATTCTGCTGTGACATATGCTGCATCGTAGTTGATTCGACAACTTCTTCGGGAAGTGGCCTCTGGGATCGTCCAGCAAACTCCTAGGTAATGAGCCGGATGGTCGTGCTGAAGTTGATCTTCTTTGAATGGCCTTGTTATAAGACCGTAAGTAATGACGAGTAACATTTCGTTGAAATAATAGCAAATCCATAAGGTCTTGTGGGAAAGCGACTTGATAGAGTCTCCATGCGTTTACTACAGTGACATTTATCATGTGGGTGAAAAGAACCCACCACCACTTTTTGCCATGCATCACAATTCGCTAAATGTTGACCGATTGATCTAAAAGATCCACCCCTCTCATGAACGCATTGTAGGTATTGAAAAGCTTCGGTTGGGGTACTGATATTTTTTCCTTTTTCTTTGACGACCACCTTTTCACTTGTGACATTGGTTCTATGCCGTCGTAATTGGTAGCTATCGTAACAACACTATTGTCATGCCATCTCACGAAAAGGAGAGAGTTTTCTTTATCGTAACGATAATCGAAATTACCACGGTCTTTTTTTTCATCTGACCGGAAGGAAGAATTGGGCATTTTTTAGTACGGTTCTCTCGCACAGTTTCGGTAGCCCATATACCTTTGTCTCTCAAACTAGCTAGTAGATCATAGCTTGTAAAATAATTGTCAAAGAACACTATGTGATCAGTAGGTTCTTTGACAACTTTTAAAAGATCAATTACCACGTGCGATCCCAGGGGAAGTGTGAACTTCGAAATTTTAAGCTCACCATTGGTCGGCTTAGCACTATAGTAGGTATCAAAGGCATAACAATAGCCACTGGAGCTACATAACATCCAGTTTTTATAACCAAAGCGTACTGGTTTACCCTTGATAAACTGTTTCGCAGAATGATGTCCAAAATATCGGACCATCGCTTCATCAATGGACAAACATTCGTGAAAAATTCCGAACTGTTGGAACTTTTTGTTCAGTAAGTTCATCAATGGTCTTACTTTGAACATTTTATCATTTCTGTCAATCTGGGTGTTATCTGCCAAGTGTATATATTTTTTTATCTCGTCGTACCTATTTCTACAAATACAGTTCGAGATAAATGGAACATTCACGTCTTCATCCAAACACCAATATAAACGCGCACGAGGTAATTTATGATAACCACTAAAAAGAAGCACACCTACAAAAATCTTGATTTCGTCACTAGTAACTTGAAAACTGTGATTATTGCGGGCTTTGGCATATTTATTCGTTTGTTCTACTATAAGATTGACAACTTGTTCGTCAAAAAGTTTTTAAAAAATTTGAATGATGTTACAGCTAGACAATTGTGCTCGTACTTTATCCAAACGAGTGGAGTTGCCATTAGTGGATGTCATTTTCATATCTACTGGTGCGCTACTCCACTTGGGCTGAGTTACTTTTGCTTTTTTTGATAGTGTAGTACGAAACTTAGATAGTGGCATGTTGTATTCTTCATCACTATCATCCTCCATCGCTATTTCAATTTCTCCTGGAATATCACAGGGAAGATGAGCTGTAACCAGATCGTCTTCATCAAACTCCTTTTCATCAGTTTGATAATCGGGTTCTGGCGGAATAATCACCACATCAATTTCTGAGTTTGAGAATCTTACATTTGCTATGGTATCTGCTGCAGACGTGTCGTGAATATTTTTCCATAAAAAGAAGAAGCGGGAATTTCGTCGAGATTTTCCATCATAAAAGAATGCCTGAAAATATAGAAACTTTTTAGAGCAAGAAAATATCTGAAAATATATCCTGCATCTGCCCACTGTACTCAATCGAGTACACGCATGTTTACCCCATCATGAAATAAGATGTAATAAAATTTTCACTTACCTAACAAAAGAATCTTGTTTTTACACCTTTGTTTGTTATATTTAAAGAAAATAAATTTCCAAATTTGAAAAGAAACTATAAATTTGATTATTATTATTTGCTTGTCACCATTCAACTCACAAAACCTGATGCACATGTCACTGTAAGCTGCTATTATAATAACCTAGAATGAAAAAAGTGGGAATTTCTCTGTCAGAATTTATGTAGAAGACTACAAGGATTAGAATTCTGCAATTAATCTTAACATTTTTAACACATAGATGCCCCCCCAGTGCTAAAATTTAAGTGTACTCAAGCGAGTACAACGGGCATAAATGGGTTAAGATGGTTGGGGCACATAAGAAGGATGAATGAAAATGAACCGGTTAGGAAAATGATAAAAATGAAAGCAGAAGGAAGGAATAGAAGAGGGAGACCGAAAAATACATGGTGGGGAGACGTGCAGCAAGACTTGACAAAACTTTAAACTTACAAACTGGGAAGAAATAGTAGAAGACAGAAAGGCGTGGAAGCACGCGGTCGAAGCCATAGGCCACTAGGCCCGAAGCGCTGAACTATATATATATATAACTTAATATAACCAATGTTAATCTAACCTAAGAACTTTCCGTGCCTAACTAAAACTTTTTCTAGCTTTAACCTAACCCTTATTTACTGTAGCTTAGATCCAAGCCTGTATAACCTAAGCTTAACTTAACCTAACTTAACATTAATTGTGTTATCCAACCTTAAACTGTTTATGCTAATTTAACTCTAACTTTGGTCAATCTTGAGTTAACCTTACTTTGATATAACTAATCTCGAATAATGTTAACTTAGCTGTAGTTAACCTAACCTAACATAATTTATGCTAACCGAAATTTCAAATTAATGTTGTAACTTGACTGTAAGCTAACTACATTAGCTTGTCTGTCTTTAATCTAACCGTAAGTTAATTCTAATCTCATATAACCTAACCTAACAAAATTTTATTAAATATGCCGTTTTGGAATATGTTGTCCGAGTAGATATTTTTCTGGGAACTTTTTTGTAAGGTACCTTTGTTTGATATTTTTATTGTTGTAGATTTTTACTGCCTGTTTTTTCCACTGATGATTGTTTTTTTTATAGATTCCGAATTTATCCGCACACCAGACTTCTTCTGGAAAGTTTTAGTCATCACTCTGATTTCTTGTCTACCACTTTACATCCTCAAATTCCTTCGCAAGAAGTTCTCACCAACAACATACAGCAAGCTGTCGTAATGAGTAGATTTAATTGAAAGGTCGGGTGATACGAAGATTAGGAAAATTTACCCTTGTGATGTCTAGTTTTCCATTGTCAAGTGATTGCTTGAAATAATATTGAATATTTGGGCCGTTATTCTGAATTCTTCATTACCTCTGAAAAAGAATTATTTTTGTTCCTAGTTCTGCGTGTAATTGAAGTTCAGTTTTAGTTTTAAAAAGTCGTTAACTAACTTGACTAGTAAAAAAAAGAAAAACATTTTCCAAAAATACTGTGATGGTAAAGAAAGTTTCAATTAATTTTTTTTGTTTGGATGGCAATTGTGAAAGCAGTTAAGTAAATTTAGCGTGAGAGTAGCGAGGGTTCAATTCAGCTATGAGCAGCATAATTTTAAGATTTTGTAAGGTACAAGATGTTCAGATATATGTTGCGTGGATGAGTCAGCACTGTAAAAATGTTCAAGCTCAACAAAATCAATAGTCTCAGATGGATGTAGTACAAAATTTATGCCGGCTTCACACAAAAACTTTATGCTGTAGCAAAGATGAACCCGTAGCTGGATATAGTTTTCTATTTAGTACTTTTAAATGTTACATAACCTCAACTTTTCCGTTTATAGCTTAGGTAGCGGTTCTAAATTCTGTTTTAGTTGTGTTTTCAGAGAGCCTTGTAGTATTTAGCTTTGGTTATTAAAGTATGCATATATAATAGATGGGACTGCTATCTAATTCTGTTAATAGCATACGTTTTTAAATGTTCTTTTTATATGTAGAATTGTGTCTCATATTTCATCAATTTGCTTTAGTTCAGTACAATCCAATGATAAAGCGTAAAAAAACACTTACTACTAATACCTTTGAGTCAATTATATAAGCACCTTTTAGAGAATCTACTAAAACTACTCTTTAAATAACTGACACAATATGCACTGCGGTTTTTGTTTTGTTTGACTGTTTCAATTAATCTATATTTTGTAGTAATTAAAAATTCGCATATGCTGCTTTTAGCAAAACGTTTATTTTAACAACAGGATTTTTGAGGTTTGGACTAAGTAATAAGAATAAATTGTGAAAACAGGTCTGCTTGCATTTATTTTTTGATCTAGGTAAGAGATACCAGAGGTTGAAATTTCAGCTACATTTTGTAATATGGTTGTTTCATAAATATTGATGTCAATGACAACTTGGTCGTATTTTGCCAAGTGTGAACTGAACATGTAACTATTTTATTATTATTATATTAAACGATCACGTTGTTAATATATATACATATTTAATAATTTATTAGAGTAGAAGTTATGTTACTTGCTTACTGTACATGATATTAACAGATCAATATATGGTTATAATTTTCCATAGTATTTTTTGTTTTCATTCTTACCTTTTCCAGGTCTACTGTTGATTTGATTTCTAAAACGTAACGATGAATATTTAATTTACTTGAACATTGACAAAACTTTTTTATATGCATATCAGTGAATTTTTGCTTGTTGGTGTAAGCTGGATGTAGTTTTATGTACATATAACCAGTGGCGGTTTTTGAATAAGTTTTTAATTAAAATATTAAAATTAATCTTTTCTGTATTTAAATTATAATTAAAATGAACTAACTCTGCAAAAGTTTGTTTTCTGTAGCTAACGTTTTAATCTTTAAATTGTCATTCATTCCGCGATTTTCGCCGCAAAGTTCGCGATCGCTTTGCGCGATTGAATTTTCAGGCATCTGTTCGCCCCCCCCCCCCACGATTCTCTGTATTCGGCATACATCGCCTGACCGTACTAGGCCGAATAGATACGCCCGCGCTCGAAGTTTTCAATACCAAACTGCAGTGTTGTGACTAGTAAACAATGAATAGTGTTAATAACCTTTTAAAGATTGAGGAAAAACCTCAAATTAAAACATTAGGCAGGCCCACGCCGAATTTAAATTTAACGCAAAAAATGGAGAGAAAAGCACAGAACAGGTGTTACATCTACCATTTTTCTGCAAGAGACTTACGAAAAAAACAAGTGATTATGTGGGTGTGATGAGGTAAATAAGAGGGCCTATTGTAGCACGCGTGGGCTTGGGGCACGACGAGCGTAGCGAGGAGTGCTCCAATGGAACAAGTGCTACAATGCCCGTTATGAAACGAGTATAATATACTATTACCTACTTTGATTTAATAATAGGTCCATTATGATACCGAAAACAGTTTAATAATGGAGGCTATTACCAAATACTTTAATATATTAATACAGGAAACTCATATAAGTTTAGCATGATGAAATGCGAGACATTGATAGTGGCGTCATCTAAGCAGTTCGGTGGGCAAGTTTCAGTAAATTTGGATAATAAATTTACAGATTACTGTTTTAAATTCATTTTAATAGTTAAAAACCTAACCCTACAAAATGTTATAAACTTATTAAACTTACAAAGTAAAGTAAAATATCATAATTATCAAATATTATTAATTAAATAAGGGTTTTGCTATAAGAATGTAAATGGCATTTGCTTTAAATGTGCCACAAATGTTTTCGACAGCTGCCAAATACAAATCTTAGTGGCCCACCAAGCTGCACGGATCGCTGCAGTCAGTGTCACGAGTTTTTCGACCAAGTTTCCTGTATTAATATATTAAAGTATTTGCTATTATTAAACTGTTTTTGGTAACTATTTGGTTTTTAAGGTTGGTGACATTTGCTTTCACTTGGGTCATAAAACGACAAACATCAGATGTCGAATACATAACCACAAACTCTGAAGTGTAAGTGTATTTATTAAATTTACTACAATCAAATATAACTTAAACTTAACTTTTAACGAATTAATTAAACAATTTTTCAAATTTAAACTAATTCAAATGTCAGAACAACGAAATTGATACTTTGTCCGTTAGATGGCGACTGTCAAATGTCACTTGACAATTCGCCAACGTTACACCCAAAAATCCCTAGATTGTTTAATGCAACATTTTTAATATTAGAAATTTTGAATGTCTACATAATCAGTAACTCAAAGTAGATAAAATAGTATATTATACTCGTTTCATAACGGGCATTGTAACACTTGTTCCATTGTAGCACTCCTCGCTACGCTCGTCGTGCCAAACCCACGCGGGCTACAATAGGCCCTCTTATGAAACTCTTATAATAATATACAAAGTGATTTTTTAAAAAGTCAATTGCAGCAAGTCTAGAAAAAAAGCTGTTCCGTCTGCAGTCAGCTGTAATGAGCTTTGAATGACATTTACCTGTATGTCAAACTCTGTGACAGTTCAGGTATTTAAAAATTTTGGCCCAACAAAATGTGAAAATGAACAAGTATTTAGTTGCAACTGATTTGTAATTTATTAAGGTAAGTAAATTACAGGTTTTTCGTCAAGATTTCTTTCTTTCTGTTACAATTTTCATATTGTCAGGTTCTAAAGATTAATATAGACGGGACAATCCCTAGGCTACTGCAATTGACTTTTTAAAAAATCACTTTGTACTATTTGAAACCCAATTATTCATGAAGTTTATTGTTGCTAAGGTAATGAAAATTCGATCGTTTGTTGACAAGTAACTTCAAATCTCGTGACAGCGCCGAAGAAAATTTTTTGTTTGCAAGTAAAACACTATCCACTTCAGATTACTTATTCTAACTGCAGTTTCTCTAACTGTACATTTAATTAAGTACTAAATAAATATTCCTTTGATTTAAAATTTCCTAAATTTTTTATAATATCGCACGAGTGTTAATAGTAAATCACGTCATTTACTTTTAGCACTAGTGCTAAAAGTAAATTACTTTCAGCACCAGTGCCATAAAATGACATTTTAGACACTGACAGCATGCGTTAAAAATTAAACATTTACTGACGTTTGTAGAAAAACATCATTTAAATGCATTAACCAGCTATACTTTTCTAGGAGAAACAAACAGTGCAGCACAATTAAGTTCGGCCTCTAAGGAAAGTGTCGCTAAACATAACGACAAGGTTAGAAAAAAACAGGAACGTATTAAAACGAATTATTAGCTGTATAAGATTTTGTAGCGACTTTGAGACAGCATTAAGAGATCACGATAAAAGCGAGGATTCACTAAATCGGGGTATATTTAGGGAACTGGTGGACTTTCCTGCAGAGTTAGATTCTGCATTAAAAGAACATTTGAAAAGTGTTACAGTTTTTGCTGGAACATCAAAGACAATACAAAATGAAATTTTATATTGCATCCTGGCAGCAGTGATTGGAAGTAACGCGTTAAAAGTAACGACGTTACAGGTAACGCGTTACTTTTTTAGAAACGTGTAACGGGAACGCGTTACTTTTGTACACAAAGAACTAGTAACGGGAACGCGTTATTTTTTTTTGGTAACGAGTAACGTATTAGACGTTACTTTGACGTTACTTTTAATTGTTCCCTTTTATTTAAAAAAAATCATAAATTTAAATCGATTTATTGGTGTAAACTGTAAACAAAATAATTTTTAACAACCTACAAAATGCAGTAGGTACCTAACCTATACATACACAGTTAAAATTTTACGATGTTTTGCGAATTCATAAAGTTCAGAAAATTTATCTGCCAGATGCCGTCTAAGAGGGACGTAGGTCATAAACTCTATAATCTCTAATCCCCTAATTGTATTCGAGGCTGCTAATGTTCAAATGTAAAATCTTATCTCCAAACAATTTGCTTAGTCATACATACCCTGTGCCTAATGGCTATTTACTGTAGTTGCAACCAATTACATTCAATACAATTTATTTTATCTTACCAAGAAAATAACTAATGTCTAATGAGCACCTATTGTATTATTATTCTTTTAGAATTTTAAAGTAGGTAAGTAACATTCACAGTAAACCAAATTTCAAAAAATAAGAGTAATTAAATAAAATTTAAAAAAAGTTAAGAAACGTCTATAGTAACGCGTTACTTGCGAAAGTAACTTGTAACGAGAACGCGTTACATTTGAAAATAGGTAACGTGTAACGACAACGCGTTACTTTTATTAGTGATTAACGTGTAACGGGAACGCGTTATTTTTTAAAAGTAACGTTCCAATCACTGCCTGGCAGTGTGTAGAGAAGAAATTTCTGACCAATTAGGGAAATCTGATTTTTTAGCCATTCCGTTCGATGAAACAACAGACGTGTCAAATCAGTGCCAAGTGGTCTTTAAGTGTGTTTATACAAGAAGGTGTATGAACGTTTTTGGGGATTTCTAGATCGAGGATAAAACTGCAGAAGGGCTAAGAAATTCCAGCTTGCAAGAAATCGATTCTCTGATATAACAAATTCCACAAAAATTAATATCTCAAATTTATGATGGTGCTACCTTTTCATGCAAAAATCAGCGTCACAGAATTCAAGAGTACGTGTATTTTTCCAAAACTTGTCAGCTATTCCAGCTTTTTTTTCAAATTCCTTACATGTTGTGACGTGTTGGTATGTATATGTTGAAGCGGTGCAGGTTTATCACCCACAGTACTCAGGCCAAAGGTCTATTGTGCGGTCCGCCCTGATAGGGCGCGTCCCCAGTGCCCACCGCAAAGGCTAGCAGCTGGTTTAAGGGGATGAGCTGTAGATCTTTTGGTTCCAGTATTCCAGCCCCAAGATGTTTGTGCCGCAGCCTCATAAGTCTGAGGCATTGGCACATTATGTGAGAAGAGGATTCGTCCTCTTCATGGCATAATCTGCAAGTGGGCTCGTTTATAATGCTGATCCTATGTAGGTGTTTGTTCAGGTGACAGTGGCCCATTAGGAGTCCTGTTAGGGTCCTGATTTGCTTCTTGATGAACTTTAAAAGCTCTTGGGATTTTGGTAGGGGTTCCTCTCCAATAAAGAGTTTAGCCTGCCTAGGTCCTTGTTGCGATGACCAGTCATGAGCGAATTGGGTTTTCACCTACTTCTTCATTTCTAGTTTTGTATTGCATTGTGGTATTCCGAAAACTGGTTCTGGTCCGAACGGGTGCCCATTAGAGCCCTGTTTGGCCAGCGAGTCGGCTTCTTCATTACTATCGATGTTGCGATGTTGCCAGCAGTTTTACTGAGTTATGTTCACAGAGTCGCATCAGAGCTGAGCGACATTCCAGGAATAGCTCCGAAGTTAGTGTGCAGGACTTTAGGGCTTGGAGAGCTGATTAGCTATCCGAGCAAACGGTGGCGTACTTGCCGAGAGAGAACGAAAGTTTTACTCTTGATGATTCGCCATAGACACCTGCACCTGTACCATCTTGGATCCTAGAGCCATCTGTGAACCATACAGAGCCCTTGGGAGTCAGAAGGTTGCAGTTTTGGGTGCTCCAGTCTTCCCTAGCGAGAAGGACGATTTTGTAAGGTGTATTGAAGAAATATCTGGTGAGCATACGCTCACTTCTCATATTGAAGATGACATGGGTTTCCGCCAACCGCGACAGGACCCTCATGTGCCCCAGTGGTACCCCAGCATTTGACCACTGTCCAGCGCACTCGAACCTGTAAGCTACCTTCCTAGCTTCAGCCTCAATCACTATGTGAAGGGGCGCAAGTCCGAGAAGTGCCTGCAGAGCCGAAGCGGGGGCACTTCGCATTGCTCCTGTCACTCCTAGACACGCTAGCGTTAGAGTTGACCAAGACGTTTTCCTGTGATTACTGTAGTGGTAGAGGGCCACCACACCAAGGCCGCATAGGTGAGTAGGAGCCTTATTAATTATTACTGCCATGTACATCCATATGATGACATTCGGCTTTAGGCTCCAAGTTTTCCCAAAGGTGCGTCTGCACATCCAGAAGGAGGCAGTTGCTCTTTGTATTTGTCTTTCTGAGTGCTCCCTCCAAGTGAGTTTAGCATCCAGAATTACTCCTAGGTACTTAACCTTCCCGGCGGCCCTCAAAGAAGTACCAAATAGTTGTGGTTGTTGAAATCCCACAATCCTCCTTCTGCTCGTAAAGAGTACTAGTTCGGTTTTGGTAGGGTTAACCGCCAAGTTGTGCCTTCTGCATCATGTTTCCATAATTCTGAGATCATTCTGGGTTACCCCACAGATTGTGTTTGTAAATTTTCCTATAGCTGGGATTGCAAGGTCATCTGCATAGCCTTGCGTGTAGATGCCAGCTTCGTTAAGTTCCCGCAGGAGCCCATCAACGACGAGGGACCACATAAGAGGAGAAAGTACTCCTCCCTGCGGTCATTGAGCGTGGCAATCGCATTGCGGTTTTCTAGCATTGCTTTTATCCATCGAACGATAGATAACTGGATTACATGGTTCGTAGCGGTAGTGCATATTGATTGGAAGGTTGAATTGTCAAAAGCGCCTTCGATATCTAAGAATGTGCCAACGGCCATTTCTCTGTGATTGAGCGCCTTCTCGACTCTAAGGACGATTTGATGAAGGGCCGCTTCCACAGATTTGCCTGTCTGGTACGCATCAGTGCGCCATCTCTTATGTGCCTATCTACCAGCCTCTCGACCGTTTTAAGTAGGAAAGAGGTTAGGCTGATAGGTGTGAAAGATTTGGCCGAGTCATGGACAGATCGACCGGCTTTTAGAATAAACACTACCTATACTGATCTCCAAGGTACTGGTACGTACTCGGAGGAAGGGCAGGTTCTGAATATGTGATATAGAGGTCAGAGGAAAGATGCCATCATTCCCAGGAGTTTCTTATCTGATCTTTTCGTGAGTTACCACTTTCGAGGCCATCTCCCAATCCATTAGTTTACCGCCAATGCGGGGAGCCCTTACCGGTGAAGCTTCCTCGTCTTCAGCCGTTGAACCGGGGAAGTGAACTTCCAAGGGTGCGTTAGAGTCTCCTCGTGGCCGTAAGGTCACCAGCAGGCAGCCTCAAGCACTCTAACCTTGCTTTGGAGTTTTTTGAGAGTACTTTGTGGAGTCAAGATGCCTCTGGTAGGCCTTCAATGCCGTAGCAGACAGCCTGCCAAGCCTCTCGTTTGTACCTACGGATAGATGTCTTGTAGTCGCGTTGAGACCGTCTGTAGCGATCCCAGTCGTCTGTAGCGTGTGTACGCATCTCCCTGTTCAAGAGCTTGCGTGTTTGCCTGCGCAATTTTTGGAGTTCGGAGTTCCACCAAGGTACTTTCCTCGTCCTTTTAGAATGGCGTAGAGGGCAGCTACTTTCGTAAGCTGCCGTAATCGCGTTGTTGAGGGTTAGTAGATTATTTTCCACTTCTCTTATCGTACAAATATTGTTTGGAAACCCTTGTAGCCCATCTGAAAGGGCCTCCTTAAAGGAAGCCCAATCCGTAGACTTAGGGTTTCTGTACACTTCCTTTTCGTGGAGGTTTGTGCTTAGACTGAACCGTATGTATCGATGATCCGAGAGGGACGGTTCTGACGATACATGCCAGCCCTTGGTCCGTTACGCTAGCGAGCTAGAACCCAGAGTTAGGTCAATTACTTCTTGTCTTGTAGAAGTAACAAAAGTGGGGGAGCTGCCCCTAGCTATACATATGTGACATATTACAAGAAATTATGGCAAGACGCTTACCAAAAGTGGCTACAACACGTTGGAACTACATACAATATACCCTTAGTAAATATAGTATATGTAAATCACGATGCTCTTATTGAGCCGTTTGAAGAAATTGAAAATTAACGGCTAAAAGGCGCTACAACTCACGAAGCCTATGGTTTGAGACAGGCATTAGATAGAGGATCCAGAGTTCATGTCCTGGTTAGCATTTTTTCACAACATCTTGTGATGTTGATCCGCATGTGGATGTACTTTATAATCAATTACAGCAGTGGCGGCTCGCGGAAAAAAAATAGATGAAGTGCTATTATAATAACCCTAATAATAACAAATAGAAAAAATATAATTCAATGTCCACTTACCTAGTTTTTGTAGACCAAGTCTATCCTTCTGTCCTTTAATACAGCAAAATTATTTATTATGTCTTCGTAAAATGGTTGATTTTTTATGAATTCTAATAAAAGTTCTTTTTGAATTGAATTTTATTTGCCAAAGAAGAAAGCTTATCTCGAGATACTGCATTCTTAAGTACGTTTAAGGCAAGAAAAACTTCTTTCCACCGATGCACACTTGTCGACGGAATATTTTATATGAGCAAAACAATTTGTAGGCTTCAGTAAAAATTTCTTTGTTCTCATTCAAATTTTCTAGTCATTCTTGGGTCTGTAGATTGCGGTAACTTTCCTCGGCGCAAAGAAGATTTAATTCGTTTTTAAGGCGCTGACTTTTTGTCAATATTTTGCTACAAAATTGACCTAAACTTTCAAATGCTTTCGACGGAAAACATTGTTCGAATTTACGATTTCGTAGTATCAGCCAAAGACATGAATTGTAACTTATCGCAGTCTTGGAACCTTACTTCCATTTCAATTACAATGTGATCCAGTACTTCATAAAACAAAATTCTATATTTTCTTCTAATGTCATTATTTGTAAGGCTAGCGTTTTCCCGCTTAGGGCGCTTAGAAATATCGATTTATGTTGTTTCTAGTTCCTTAGTCTTTTCGAAGAATGTATCAAAGAAATCGTCATTCCTTTTCCTCTTCAATAGTTCAACAGTTTTATTAATTTTTGTAACACAAAAATTAATATCCAATGATTTCTTCTGGAGAACATCAAATAATATGTCAGTGAGAGAGAAAATATCATTAAATACTACAGCTAAAAATGTGAATTCAAAATTGTTGAAATTGTTTAGAAACCGCCAAACCGTCGTCAAATCCGAACATGCAGTTCAGCGGCTGATTGCGACTGAGCTCTTCACTTTCGCAATTCACCGTGAACCAATTGTAGATATTGACGTAGGCGTTACCATGGCAACGGAGGTATAAGTGCAGAGTTAAAATACGTTTGAGGCCGATTCTTCACTACAATTGTACGAGTGTTGTAGGTAAGATTTTGTATGGTCACTGTGTTAACGCTCGGCGGACTGCATTTAAAATTTAATTTTTAAATACAAGGGGACCGGAAAAAATGTAATGTGTATGTTTTCACTAAGCTTATTGTATCTACGAGTATGTATGCCATAAATAAACGACTCCTAATGGTGGAATGCCGATAAATAATTAGTTATGTAATTTAAATAAATATTCGCAATTGAATGAACATTTTAGGTGAAGAGGCACTTCACCTACTTTACTTGACGAGTCGCCACTCAGTTACAGTCAAGAAATAGAGACAGTGTTCAAATTCAGAAAGATATTTCTGCTTTTGAAGAAAGTATTTCCCTTATGAGAGCCCGGACAGATGATATTTAGGAGGAAGTTGATTCAAATTTTATTTAAGTAAAACGAAAAAGAATTGATCATCAACACACAAGCGTTGTTTTCTAAATACATGAGATCTCGAAATGCACTGTTTCAGCTGCGTTTTTGTATTAAATTGTATGTTCTTTTACTAGTTAATTATGTTAAATATAGGGTCATTATAGTAGATCGTTATATTCAGCAATAACATTATATTTGATATTAAGCATTTACCAAAAAAATATTTAAGGCGTAATGAACAATTCAATTCGTGCTAATGGCATAATTAATTTAATTCCTGTGATTAAAAGAATGTTGCTATAAAATTTTAACATACAGTACAGTATTGTTATTGTGGTAATATTTTGTTTAATGGGGCAGTAGCAACTGTAGCGAAAATTGTAGATTTAGATTTTCAATGGACACATTTGTATTCTTCCTTGTACTGCTTGAGATTCTATCAATGTTCATCAACAATTGCAGTTCTCGTGTGACTAAAAGTAAGTTCCTAATTTACTGTTTGTTTGTGTCTTAGTAAGCCATATGGTATGGCGTCTTTGTTGTGAAAATAGCGATTTGTACACAATATGCATAGGGAAAGTACATTTATTTAAAGAATTATTCAATTTCTTGATTTCCAAGTTGAAAAGTACATTCAAAATAAGTTGTACACGGCGTAAATTTTGATTTTCTCTTTTATTCTGAAACTTTAAGTAAAACTTGTGCCTCGGTAGTTCGGTAATTAAAACTTTCTTCTTCTTCGTGGCTCTGCAGTCCATTTAGGACTTTGACCTGCTCAACAATGGCTTTCCACTCGTTTCTCTTTAACGCTTTCATTCTCCCTCTCCTGACGTTTAGTTTTCTGAGATCTTCTTCCACTTCATCACCCCTTGTCTTCCTCGGCTTACCTGTTCTTCGTCTTCCGCCCTCTACTTATGATTGATAAGGTTTCCTCGAAATTATTTCCTCTTCCATGCGTATCACATGACCTAACCATTCTAAGCGTTGGCTTTACTAGTGTTATTTATGCTGGATTCGTTATATTATATCTAATTATTCATATTTTTACGTCAACGATTGCTAAACTTTCCCAATTTATATAGTTCTCTTTTCCATAGAAGCTTTATTATAGGATCAGAAAATGAATAATTCCACAAATGCTTATGCTTTCTGTGTGGATGTATTGAAAGTATGTATTTTTTATTCAAGTGAATGCAAAAATATGTCAAAGCATAAAAAATAAAGATTTATCTATAATTTGTTAATACGTATAGACGAGTTTAATTTTGACTGCTTACGTATAAATAGCTAAACCATTTATAGAATAGCTTATGTATACTATACAATATATTTATTTATGTTAACAACACAACTACAAATTCGAAGCTCCACGGATAGAAGTTTGATAGAAATCATGGATAAATTATGATTTACGGATTGACATTATTATTCGTATCCATGTGAATAATCTTATTGAGATTATAATGACAGAACATGCCGTTGTGTTGTTCTAATAATACGAGGGTCATTTTTAAAGGAATAATCGTTTGCACATACATATTAATAACGTAAGTTGACGCTTTGTGAAATGCAACCTGGTCGGGAGTGTACCTTAACTTGTTTGTGACGCTGTCAGTTAGTTCCGAGCTCGTAAGTGCCTCAGACGATATTTTTTAGAAGCATTTCATTAACTATGACTATCGTCAATTTCGCCGATTGCGAGGTGTATTCGGTGATTTAAATAAAAAAAAACATTCGCTCAGCTTAAATTCATCGATAGCACGTTGAAGTATATCGAGAAGATGTGATGAACGAGTCGAACATACGGAAATGGTGTCGATTATTCTACCAAGGGAGAACAAACGTGCATGATGAAGCAAAATTCGACCCATCTGTCATCAAAGAATTAACCTGTTGTTGATGCACACATTCGACAAATCAGAAGATTCACAATCGATCATTCTTGTTCTGTTCTTTACGAAGTTGTGAGTTTCACTAGAAGAA
>JABXWE010029393.1:0-37733 GCA_014611495.1 Limonius californicus | reverse complement strand
TGACTAATTCTACCTTACACTCGGCCCACCAGACACTTGAGCGTCCCCGCGAACTACACGCACTCCTAATCCGAATACCTGGCGGGTCTGCGAATTACCCGTTTCTGCCTGGAAGAAGATGCCACTGTTCCAGGATCCTGGGCAGTTCGAGCGTTGCTCTCTTCATTCACCACCTCGATATCCCTCTCGAAGGGTTTTTTCTCCTGGTCGTTCGTACTGACAGCATCATCCTCGGACATGGCCTCCTCCTCGCTTTCGACTGGAATGTAGTAGCCCTTCATTTGGGAGACATGAGCAGTGGTAACCTGCCTTTGGGTACCCTCTCCGCAATCCAGTCTTTCTACCCTGTAAGTGTCCGCGGGCAGGACTTCTACCACTACAAACGGCCTCTTATATTTTGGCTGTAGTTTCGTCGGTTCACCGGTCGCCACAGCCGGAAAGTTTACGATCACGACTTCGCCCACATCATAGTATACTCCCGTAAAGTGTCGTTTATCGTACCGCCTCTTGTACAACTGCTGGTTTTTCAGAATATCCTCCGCTGCTGCCCTCTGTAACGTAACTGGGTCCTCCCATTCATCCCTTTCAACAACTGCATTGACTTTGCCGTTCCCGAGACTTGGATTATACCCATGCAATAACCGAAATGGGCTCTTTCGAGTAGTCTTGTTGACCGCAATATTTGAAAAGTACTGCACCTTCTTAAGACATCTATCCCAATCTCGCTCGTCTTCCATCTCTGCTTGGATAATGGGCACGAGAGTTCAGTTTACGCGTTCCACCATACCGTTAGCCTGCGGATGTCGCGGTAAGTTTAACCATAGGGTAATAAATTTATTAGCCTATGGTTTAACGTATGACGTATGCCCTTTTCATTGCAAAATTGTGCGAACGATTTCGCCGTAAAACAAGTTCCACGATACGTCACAAGCAGTTTCGGAACGCGTCCAACACCAATCGCAACCTCTCCAATAATTGCTGCCAATCCTTCGCTGGAACAATCACATCGTCCAGGTAAGAACAGCAAATTTTATTCCTCAGTGGTCCAAGCACCAAGTTCATCAGTCGGACAAACTCGTAGGGTACATTCGTCAGGCCGAAGATCATCCGGTTGAATTCTCCCGTGGTGTCAGGTGTAATGAATGCCGTCTTTTCCGTGCCTCAGCGGTCAATGGTACTGCATGTATCCATTTGCCAAGTCCAAAGTCGCGAATATGCGACTGCCTGCTAAGTGTTCAAATTGCTCATCGATCGCATGCACAGGAAAATCCATTTTTGTTGTTTGAATGTTCAACTTGCGGTAATCAACCACCAATCTTGGTTCACCGTTTTTCTTGCGCACCAATAATACCGGCGAAGAATATGGACTATTCGTTTCCGACACCACCCGGCAGCGTTTTAACTCAGCCACCAACTCCGCGATAGTTTGTCGATCCCGTGCCGTAGTCTTATATGGTTGACATCTCACCGGAACACCCGTGTCTTCTATATTCATCGCCGTCATATCTCTGCAACCCAGTTCATCCAGTTTTTGCGCAAAACAATCACGATACTCGTTGATGAGTTCTTCTAGCTCGCGCCGCCGCTTGGATTGGTTTTCACTAGATCTGGGGTAATTATCGCCCAACAACCTTCATAGCGCTCACGGTTTGACTGTCAGCCAACTCACACAAAGTTTTTCCGGCCCCGGCTATTATGTCCGCATCACTCGTGTTACACACCCTCAGCACGACGTTTCGATCCCGGCCCCGTACTTCGAGCTCACTCGATGATCGTCTACCAATTTTTTCCTCGCGCACTGTTTGCAGGGTTCGACCACCATTCCCCCTATGTCCATATCCTTGAATGGGTGGTCCTCCGCATACCCGAACATGAGCTTATCCCCCTTTCGGACATAAGCGATGTATGCCAATGCGGAATAAGTACGCCCTATTAGCAGATCCGTGCTCTGCGCGTTTTGCGGTAAGTACCACTAATAATTCGACATCCGCATTTACCTTGTTTATGGAAATGTTAGCATGGACCTTCCCGCAGGTGTACACTGATGCCGCACCCACGTCTCCGAAACCATACAACGGTTGCCTGTCACTTACAACCGAAAGGTTGAACCTCTTTACAACACCCTCTCGAACCGTACAGATGGCGCTACCTGTATCTATAAATCCCTTTAGCACTATCGCGTCATCAAGCAGCACGTTCCATAAGAACTTGTCACCCGAATTGTTAAAGTTGTCTACCACCTGAAGAATCTTGGGATTCGAACCCCGTTCCGGACATTGATTTCGCATGTGTCCCTCCTTGTTGTAACCATAACAAACTCGTTTTGTTGGGCAATCCCTCGATAGATGGCCCTCAACCCCACAATTATAACACCGTGCTTCCATTCGCGCAACTCCATGCCTTTGTTTCTATGACGCCCGATTTCCCCGACTGTCCCCTATTTCGGCGCCACTGGAATCCAATTTCCTCCAACCTTCGCCTGCTTTCCCTCCTCCCGCATAGGGTTTTACCACGACACTTCCCTCCATACGACGCACTTCACTTAGCCTTTCCGTTCTGGCCCCTGGCGTGTTCAATGTTTCCGACTTTACGCGCTCTACCATGAGGATGTCGTGCAGGAGAATATCGAAATCTTCATGGTTCTTCATCATCAAGCTCAGCGCCACGTCACTAGCGCCTAACCCGGTGAGTATTTCTTCCTTGGATTCCTCAAACTGTGGCTGCAATGCGATGTAGAGGAACAGTTTTTCATGGAAGTACGCCATCGCAGTCTCGGTACGCCCCTGACGACGCGTCTTCATCCGCTCCCATTTTTCAGCCAACTTTTCTATCTTGTCGTACGTTTTTATAAATTCCATTGAGAACTTTCTCCAGTCTGTCAACAACTCGTTTTGTTTTATACCAGTATTTTGCTGGCCCCGTCAAGTGCGCTCTAACTGTTACCAGCGTATATGAATCCGGCCAGCGGTTTATTCTCGCACTCGTTTCCACGTTTTTGAGCCATTCCCTCGCACAACCCGCACTTTTGTCCCCCTCAAAATATTCAAACACTTTCGATAAATCAGGCATTACATGCAACATACCTTGACTAGGACTGCTTTCTGCTGGGGCCAAAGTTCTCATCGTTCTCATCATCACGTCATCCCGCCTTTTGTTTTCAGCTAGCATGAAATCCAGAATTGATCGTAAGCTAGTACCGTCTTCTGTTGGTAGTTGTTTTCCTTCCAGTGGCAGTCATGCTTCCACCCAAGGTTTATTAAGAGTTAATAAACCTTGGCTTCCACCCGCATCTACGCCTTCGTCTTCCCACGTATCGGTTCCCGCCGTCTTGGTTGCGGCAGCCATTTTCGCAGCAGAACCGAAATCACACAAACTCACAACTTAAAATCCATCAGCCAGAGCACTTCAAGTCTAGAACTGCTGTCCGTTGCGAGCATATAACAAACCGCCTATGAGTCACACTGATCAACTCTGTTATTATTTTGAACAAAGAAAACCACGTGTTTCTTATTTCACCCCATCTACCAAAAGCGGAGCAAGGATATAATTATCCCACTTCTGAGATGTTAGAGACAGTTCCCTCTCAACGAGAACTACCCCTAAATAATAATCTAAATGCCACGAGGTGTCACCACAATGGCCGCTACTAACCGCTTTTCCCGTCTTCTCGCACGACCGACACCCGCGATGACCCAACAGAAGATTCTTCCACCCTCGACTTTTTTTCGCACTCCCGCGTTTACCATGCGGCGGCGCCATTTGCTGGCTTAAGTCGCCCTAGCCAGCTTCTACCCTACACTAGACAACCAATTTCACATTATGACTAATTCTACCTTACAGGTAGTAGGGTCTTAAGAAAGGTCAGCAACAGCAGTCTACAGTAGACAGCGTTGTGGGTAGCTGGGCGTAGGCTTGCATATCTTTGGCATAACCAATTAATAGCGTATGCGAACCTACTAACTCATTGCGATGCGGGTATTCTCTAAGCAGAGGCAAGATGCGAATTTAGTGTTATCGCGTATGTGTTTATATATAAAGATGGGCGGCAATGTCAACGGATATATGCAGTGGCGAGTTAACGCATTTAAAGTAGCTTGCTTCGCATTGATAATGCTTTATCTCTTTGCGATTACTTAGAATTCAATTCACCATGCAGAATGTGCAGTTGTGATGACAAATACTTTATAATTATGTAGTTAGTCTATAATAAGTTGTTTGTTAAGTTAAGACGCTTTTATAGCTCCGTTTTTGTCTCTTTTTGAAATAAATAATAATTTTTAAAAAGGGTTTCTTCAAAAAGAAACGTAAATTGGCGTCCCTGGCAAGGTTATGGTTTATATCCCATGAGGTGTTATACGTGTTTACCCAAATGGTTACGTAGTATCTATGTTATTATGTGTTGTTTATAAGCATTGGATCCTAGTATGGTTGTTATACAAGATTGGTGTGTCTATGTAAGTAGTTGTTGGAAACAATTGGCGTAGTGAATAAAAGTAGCTGTATGAGTAGATAATGTGTGTGGCATGATTAATCATTATTTACCTAGCAATGATTCGAAAGGTAGTCAGTTGACAGAGGTTACATCGAAAATGTGCCTACATGAAATTATTATTATTATGATTGCAACATTAATGTCAGGTTGGCATTGACTGACTTTTACGTGGGGACGTGGACACTAGTAATACTCTCCCCTTCGCCTGTGGCGCTGGAGAGACCCCCCCCCTCCCAGCGACTCCTGTGAATAACAGAGAGACTGGCTATGGACTAAGTGGAATGGATCCCTCTGGAAGATTGGTGCACCAGAAGATATGCATAATTGTCATAATTACTGTACGATTACGAATGACTGCGGCCACAGCAGTTAGCCGGCAGATGAGGAGGACCCCTGGCGAGTATAGTAAGTTCTAATCGCATCCGCCGTTTGTTTGCCCAGAAACTGCATAAATGAAATGCAGAAGCGTTGCAACCGTATTTAAATTTGAAAATGGAGTAGTTTTTATTCGCCCCCCGTAAAGTCGACCCTAACAATTGTTACTGTAAATTTAAAGTTCTACCGTTTCCCGTAAACTAAAATCGGCAATAAACTCTGACTAAATAAATACCGGAATCAATAATTTAGTGGAGAATACGGTGCCGTTTCTCGTTTCTCTTTGGGCGGATAAAAGTTAATCCTCGTCCTCCCTTTAACGGTATCGCCGTTTTAGCAAAAACTCTGTGTCTTTGTTAATCGTTTCTGGGTAATTTAAAACAATTGTTCCTCGTTTATCCGGAAGAATTCCTTGTTGCACAACCTGTAGCAATATTGTGCAACTCCAGTCCCTTTGTTACTCGTTGCGTTAGGCAGTGATCACCCTAACTGCTGTCTTCTCAGCTTGTTCTACCCGGGAACGTCCTTTACAGCTGTTTACTCGACACTTAGTACTTTTTATTGAGGAATGTCTTTTAGATAAAATACAAAATCTTTTTATACGTTTTTCTCAAGGTTCAAAACAAAGTTAATTATTGCTTTCAAATTCTCGCTTGTTTGGGATTTCGATTTCACTTTCCCTTCTATTATGATGTTTTGTTCAATAATTGCCAATTAATTGCCTTAAGCGCCGCATTACTTTAACAATACCCTCTTGTATAAATTTTCTGAAAAACACTGAGATAAGGAGAAAGCACAACAAGGACCTTCGTTTAAAAATCCACTGAAAGGGTTAAAGCTTAAGTTGACTTAGTCTCAATATACGAGGTCTGTCTCACAGAAAACGGAACATTTTGAAAATAAAAACAAAAGCTTATTATTTTAAAAAAATTCATTTATTTTATTCAAAGTAGTTTCCTTGGGCTTCAATACAACGTTTTGCACGGTCAATTAACATGTCGAATGAATTTTTAAGTTCATCGTTAGAGATGTCCTTCAAGATCGCTGTCGACGCCTTTTGAATGGCTTCAATGTCGGCTTAACGCTGTCCTTTCATCGGCAAATGTAGTTTGGAGAATAGATAGAAGTCGCAGGGGGCCAAATCAGGTGAATGTGGTGAATGGTTGATGGTTAAAATGCCATTTTTAGTTAGAAAATCAGTGATAAGCATCGAGCGATGAGATGGTCCATTATCATGTAACAAATGCCACCTTTCATTTTCACGATATTGAGGGCGCACACGACGAATGCGCGATAAAAGTCGCTTCATAACACCAAGATAATACACACCATTGACTGTTTGACCAGTTGGTACAAATTCTTTGTGCACTTTGCCTTCGAATCATAAAAGCAAATCAACATTGTCTTGACTTTTGACTTTTCCAAACGGCTTTTTTTGTTTTTCTTTGCTTGGATGCTTCGATTTAGAGCTTTGACGAATGGTCTGTGGATTATATTCGAAACACCACGACTCATCGCCAGTTACAATAGAATACTTGAAATTTTCGTCCTTTTTTGACGCTTTAATCAAGTCTTTACAATGTTGTTGTTGTTGCTCTTTGTTCCAAATTCATTTTTCGACCAATGCTAAAAACACACTGTCACTTTATGCGCATGTTCTTCTCTTCTAATGTTGCAAACGTCATGAAATTTTGACATAACCTTAGTAAAGCGTAGCACAAACCGAAGCGGCGCGGCGTTTACATTTGCGATACAGACCAGACAAACTGAATCGGCCACGGTAGCAACTGCGGTTCACACACTAGAGCGGAGCTTGTCATCGTTGTCTAGCTAGCAATATGGATGAAATAATAGAAGAAGTACTACTTTTAACAGCTTTGTTGGAAGATGAAGAAGTATAGGAAAGGTATGTATGTATTTCAATTTAATTAAAATTTGGGAAAAAATACAGTAGGTTTGTCACGTTATTATTAACGAAATGATCTTTTTTATGTTCAAAAAGTATTATATTTTTTTTAGAGCACGAATACAGGCATGGATTCATGAAATTAATAGGAACAGGGAAAACGAAGGAGAATTTCATACATTATGGCATCAATTGAGGACTGACGAAAACAGATTTTATGAGTATTTTCGTATGGCAACTAAATGTTTCGATGAACTTCTAGATTTCATTCGAGAAAATATACAGAAACAATATACCCATTTTCGAAAACCTATAGAACCAGAGGAACATCTTGCAATTGTATTAAGGTAAGTAAAAAAACAGAATACACTTTAAATTTATTTGATACTTAAAGTAAACTAAGGGCAATGTACAATACATCAGTTTTTACAACAAATGCTCGGAAAATCCTTCATACCATTTTGTAGCTGAGTCCGTTGTTGTTTCTTCTGACATGTAGCTCTCTAGACTTGGTGATTGAATGGGAGTAGTGGAACGCAACGAACCTGTTAGCTGACTGGGTGGCCTTGATGTTGTAGCTGCATCTTCGTTTTGTTGTTGTATTTCTTCTTCCATAAGAAGTTTGGCGATTTTAAATTTAATTACAGTTTAGACGTCTGAGCGAAAACTTTTGAACTGTTTTGGCATATATCATAAATAGCAACTCGGTGTCGACCTTTTGTTGATTATTCGATACTCTATTTTCCAGGTATCCTAAGACCTTAGCAACGGAAGTAGACTGTTGTAGTGATTCAGATGTATCAACTCGTCTTTTTTTGATAAACTTTTAGCTGTAGGAGTTGCTCTAATAGATTGTGTCTCTTCAATGGGTATGACTGGAGGTGATTTTGCTAAATCGGTTGTCAAATCAGGTGTGTGAGTTTTCGTCTGATGAATACTCATATCTTCAGTACTTTCTATATTTGATTCTGTATTGGCAAACTGTAAAAAAGTTTTGAAAAACGACATCTGCTGGGCCCATGGCCACATTTTATATCGGTCTGTGGATTTAGCCTTTTGGCCTGTACGCGTTTTTTCACTTCTGATATGCTTAGCATGCATCCCGTAGATTTTTCCATTTTTTTCACCTAAAAAAGTTTAATTAAAGCAAAAATCTTAGTGTTTTCGTTTTTAATATTAAGCTAGTTTTTAATAAATTATTATTATATTTCAGATTTTTGGCCACCGGAGACGGAGACTCATATGGAACCATAGGACATAGTTTTCGTGTTGGATTTGCCACAGTTAGTGTAATTGTTGAAGAGGTACCTATGTGCAGCCATTTGGAATCGATTACAACCTACATCATACATGTATGCCTGAACCAACTACCGAGATTTGGGAACAGTCGATAATTGGATTTCAAGAAAACTGGCAGTTTCCTAACTGTTTGGGAAGTATTGATGGGAAACACGTTACCATCAAATGTCCAAAAAATACAGGATCTAATTATTTTTGCTATTTAAAAAAGTTTTCAATAGTTCTGATGGCCATTATTGATCCCGAATATAAATTTATTTGAATAGATGTTGGGGGTTATGGGAAGAACAGCGATGGAGGGATTCTTGAGGCATCAAATATGGGACAACGTTTTTTGAATGGAATGATTAATATACCTTCAGACAGACCTTTGCCAATACAGAATGAACCTACTCCATGCGTCTTAATTGGAGATGAAGCATTCTCGGTAACCCCATTTTTAATGCATCCACTTCGATATAGACAGCAGTGGCGGCTTGTACTAAAGGGCACAAGGGCACGTGCCCACCCAACCACCAAGATAAACACAGAAAGAAATTCGCATGTAATTCAGTGCATTATTTTAATTTCAGTATTTTAACGATGGTATCAAATTTTCCTTCCGCACCAAAGGCGCGGCTAACACGCTCAAAACTATGTTCCGGGGAACGCTCTGATTTGTACCTATGTAGAGCAAGATTCGGTTGCCTATCGGTTATCTTCGCTATACGCGATATACCAGGCGAATAGGGCACCGAGCACATTGTTCCCGATTTGCACTCAACGTTTGAATTTGGACTTTGGAGCGCTGTTTTCGCGCAATCGCGTTTGAATTCAAAGAAAGTGACGTTTTTTCAATGATGGAAGTTAATTGTGTGAAAAAAGATCGACTGAACGCATTGGCGGTCCTATCAATAGAAAAGAAGTTCGTCCAGTCTATCCCGGATTTTGACAACAAAGTCATAGACGTCTTTTCCAGCATGAAAAATAGGAGAATGGATTTTATGTACAAAAAATAGGTAAGTTTTTTCTTGTGCCCACCCTCTTTCTTAACTCACGAGCCGCCACTGATAGACAGTCAAGATTCGACCACAGGAAAGATAATTACAATAAGAGGTTATGTCGAGCTAGAAGAGTTGTAGAAGATGCTTTTGGCATATTGGCTCACAAATGGAGAGTTTTTTTAAGACCTCTAGAAATGAAAATACAAACTTCTATCAAAATAACAAAGGCTTGTTGTGTCTTACACAATTTCTTTAGAATGAAAAAATGTGACGATAATTTTATTCATTTACTAGAAGAAGAGGAGAATGTACATGGGATTTTTCTAAATTTGGAAGTTGATGGACGAAGAGCTCCGAATTATGCGTTTAATATACGAAAAAGATTTGTTAATTTCTTTAACATGTAGCCATATTTTTAACCTACTTTGTTGGTTATGGTGCCTTAAAATAAAATAAAACTTACCTTCTGCATTTAAGGATTCCCCTAGTTCATCCCAAATTTCATTTTTCTTACGTATATTTTTGTATTCAGGATGGGAGAAATCATATAAGATTGGATAGCATTTCACTTTTTTAATAATTTTCATTTTCAACACGCGTTCGGCGGCCAAACTGAACACACCGCGTTTGGCCGTGGCCGCACTTACCAACGCTGCACAGGCCGCCACCTGCTCGTGCCTGATCGCTTTGATACGAGGGTCAAGCTACAATTATTGAGAATAGAAAAATCTAGTTAACCATGCAAAACAAATTGTTGTTTATTAAATAGTGCATTCTTTTATCTGTCAATGTCAGTTTAGTTTGTGAAATTCGGTTGAATAGTGTTTGAGAAACAACCAATTGATTAAGCTTCTGTTATCGAAAAAATGGAATTGTCACGAGAGAACTTTCGGATAATGATTTACTATGATTTCAAGAAAGGCTTGAGCGCGTATGAGTGTGAGGAAAGTTTGAAATCGGCGTTTGGGGATCTCGCACCATCATTAGCTACGGTTTATAGGTGGTATAAAGAATTTGAACGAGGTTGCAACTCGGTTGTACACAGAAAAGGAGCTGGCCCGCCTTTAACTGCTGTTAACCCCGAAAATATTGCTGCTGTGAACAAGATGGTGGAAGAGGACAGCCGAATTACCTATGCCATGATAGAGTCCAAACTGAAGATTGGATCCTCGCAAGTGAGATCAATATTGCACGAACATTTACATTTGAAAAAGGTTGTAAGTCGGTTTGTACCCCATCATCTGACAGACATACAAAAAGCAGAACGTGTTAGAATTTGCCAACAAACTTGAGATATGTTGAATGCTGGAGGTCATCAAATTATTAGTAAAATTGTTACTGGTGATGAAACCTACATACCATTTTTTGATGTTCCCACTCGCCAAGAAAGCCGAATATGGATACTTGAAGATGAGGAAACCCCTACGATGGTGAAAAAACAGCGAGCAATGAAGAAAGTTATGTACGCAGTATTTTTTAGAAGCACGGGTCTGGTGGCCGCAATTAAATTAGAAGAGCAGAAAACAGTTACCGCTAAATGATATGTTGAAAAATGTTTGCCTACTGTGTTCAATAAAGCGCCAAGAAAGGGAATCATGTTACATCATGATAATGCATCGAGCCATACAGCAGCTATAACTCTTCAGTATTTAGCTGAAAACAAAATCAAAGTTATAGAACATCCTCCTTACTCGCCAGATTTGGCAATGTGTGACTTCTGGCTACTTTTTGAGCTCAAAAAACATTTGCGAGGGAAAAGGTTCCAGTCAGAAGAAGAGATTGATATCGCTGTTAAGTCTTATTTTGATAGTATTCCTAAAGACAGCTGGCTGAACGCTTTTAAACTATGGAAGGAGAGAATGGTCAAATGTATTATTGTGAACGGCAATTACTTTGAACATATTTAAAATAAAAATTCTAAAAACCTGTATCAATCTTTCCATTCTCAATAATTGTAGCTTGACCCTCGTATGAATGCACAGCACCGCAGCCGCTTCGGGTTGTATTTAGTGAGGCTGTCTTACACCGGGAAATAGTGAAACGTCAACTAGAATATCCCGCTTCACAGCAATATTAAAAAAATTAAAAAACTATTTTAAGGGCCATTTGGAGCAATCCTTTCTCCAACGGGCTAAATCGCGGAAAACGTTTTTTTTTTCATAAATGTGGATGATATCGCGTTACATATAATTCAGCAATTTTAGTTGATACTGCCAACGGAATTCATCTTTATAAGTTTTTATTCTTTTACCCCGTTAAATAAAAGTATTTTATTGGCCTACATGCATCGATCTATTTGTACATTCCCCGCAGTGACGAATTAACTCAGTTAGCGATTAAAAAATGTTCTATCAAATTTGCTAAAATTCTGTGCAAATGTAGGCAACACCTTAACCAGGGATAAGTCCCAGCAAGGCGATTCAAGCTAAGCAATACGCCCTCTGGCGGAATTGTGATGAACTCCTGAAACACAGCCGCGAGTGACAATTCCAATATAATCATTTGGTTTTAATAAATTATTGTAAGCTGCATTCGTGTATTATAAAATATATTTAAGCAACTAAAACGTCAATACTTGAAGAATCGAGTTTCCCCCAAAGAAGGAAAGCAATGACAAAACGTTTTGCGTGTTTAATTGCGATTCTAAAAGCAAAAGGTGCCTTAACCTAGCTTTTCATTATTTTCCAAAAGCAGGAGCGAGAAATGTTGCAGTAGTGAACATATTTGGCCTAACTGAAATAATTGACCTCAGGATCTTTTAACCATTCGGGATAGAATCATTCTGACTTTCATTAAGTTGAAAAATAACTCGTCGTATGTTGTTTTAAGCCTATTGTTTGGTGGTTCATCTTCACAAACGTGTAAACCCATATTTTATACTATGTTGAATGTTCTGTACGTAGTACTTAGTCGTACAATTTATTTTCCTAGTCGTGATGAAATTTTAGCAAATCTACCTACATGTTTCAGTATGTTTATAAATGTTAGAGTCGTTATTGATTGTACAGAATTTTTTTTTACAATGTTCTAATTGTCTGTGTTTTCGAATTGGAACTTACTCGCATTATAAATAATATAATATAATATAAATAATAATTATAAATAAATTATTGTCACTCATAATTACGGCCAAAATCGAACAAGAACAAAAAATACACAAATTCACTAAATCACTACACCGCGCAACGATTTATTTACAACCTGCTGGCGAGCGAGACTGTGTTTCACCTAAAACAGCTGATTGTGTGCGCGCGGGAAAAGTTAATTTGAATCGCCTATACAACAAGCGGATTACTAATAAAGAGAATAAGAGGATTATACCTTTCTGTAAACTGCAGGTAGACATTTACTTTTCTCGCAAACGAATTTTTTTATCAAAATCAAACTAACAATACATCAAGTACGATTCTCAAAGTAATCAATTCCATTATGATATTGGAATTTAGTACATATATAAACGAATGAAAAGAAAATAGCCTCAACATATTTAAAACATCTTAGCTAATAATGCTGTTAGTGACAAAGAGAAAAATTAATACACATTTTACAATTAATTACAGAAGATACTTTTTCTTCCACGCACATCAATTTAAAAATGTCTGTCGAATAGGTAGTCTTCGTGATTGTCTTGAATCCAAAATATCGGGTAACAATGCTGAGTTATAAAATTGTTCAAGTTTCGGAAGCATTATTTGCTCTCAAAACAAAGTATCGGTTTTGATCACTTCCACTGAAATACCACTAGGAGTCCAAACAACAAAATAACAAATGCCCTTTCTCGTGATATTTAATTGCCCTTGGATTTCGTGCATGTATAGCATAGAAATAGAATTGCTTACTGTCAAGTTAATCTCTTACAGTAGTGATTATCAGTTTCACTAATGTTAACTCTATTTTATAAATTATATATATTTACAACCGGAGTAAAAACCTTCTCCGGAAATTCTGTCGTTCGAATTCGACGTTAAACTGTAGGTCCCCCGTATTTCAACCTGAGCGCTGAGGAGAAACACGCGACAGAGAAAAGGCCAGTGCCCAAGAGTGCTACGAAAAAGACTGTTGATGACTGTCGAAGTTTGGTATATTATTTATTTAATTGTACCCTAAAGAATAAAATCTAGACGGATATCGTAACTTCTTGGTGGTCATGGATGCCACAGCTCCTCTTCCAATCCAATTTGCTCCAAATTCATTGTTTAAATAATTCCTAATAATTCACCTGTAGTGAGTAGAACAGGCATCATGTTGGTACCAAAGTGTTTGTCGTACTTCATTCTGTTGTACATCTTCCAGCAACCCGAGTAAAATGTTTTTTAGGAAATGCAAGTAATTCTTTTGGAGGAAGTATGATGCAATAATATGCTTATATACCTAGATACTATACCACATCAAAGATTTACAGAAATAATTCTTTGAAAATGGGGAACACGTATCCAGTGCGGATTTTCATGTAAATAATAGTGCGAGTTATACCTATTTACTTCACAACTGTTTGAGAATTTTGTCTCATCGCTAAGCAATATACAATTTAGGAAAGGTGTATCCAAAAGGAGTTGATTCTGGAAGAAATTACAAAATTGCAGATTTCTCTGAAGGTCATTTTCATTTAGATCGGACACAAAAGTAACATGATAGATATTAAATAAATTTGATAACAGTTCTACTAACGCCCAAATGTGTGCTTAGATCTCTTTGACTTACATGGGGATTCTCATGCACTGCCTCTAACACTGCTACTTCATTTTACATGTTTATAATCGTTCTGGGGCAACATCTTCTGGAATTAACAATATTACCTTCGTTTATCAAAGAAATTTCAAGGAGTCTAAATATTTTTCCGACGGTGGTCTTCTAGTTCGATAGCACTTGATATATAAATTAATTAAAAATTAGTGCTATCTGTATGTTGGGTTACGTCAATCGTATTAAAGGGGTACAACTTAATTTAAATAAACAAAACTCGTAAATTATTTTTTACATACACATTAAATGATGGGGCGGTCAACATGTAGTGTTTATTATATAGCATAAGTATTTCCATACGAGCAGAGGGCTCCAGCACGCAATCATCCAGTCGATAGAAGAAATAGCAGGTTCTACAAGGTACCTCGAAATGATAGCTTACCAATATGAAATATGAAAAATATCACTTTTGCCAATTTGCACTTATCAATTAATACCAACGGTATATCCGGCACCGATGGAGACAATCGCAGATACGGCCGATAAATTAATGTTCATTCACGGATGTTCAGAATTTTAAGTTGAAATTGTCTCAGTTTTATTGCACACTGCACATTTAAAAATAAATACTGATACAAAACCTTTTCGTCTTTCACCAACAAGATCTATATCGAAAAACGAGCACCCAAACCATAGGCAAATAAACACATTATTACCCTATGCCCAAACCCATCGTGCTGCAGTGCCGCTAATTTCCGGACGCTGTTCTTGTTCTTCTGGTTCCATTACTTCGGTGTCTACATCCAGAATAGATTATGTCGAAGAACTGTTTTCATTAAAATTTTTGGAAACAATGGAATTTTCAAAATAACAGTTTTCATTTTCGGATATAAATGTTTCCCCCGCGCTATAGAAATTTGTTTGATTGTCATTAAAATATTTTTTAGCAGAAGAAACTAACATATTCACTTCATTTTCTTCAACCTGTAAACTCGATATGCATAGTGCACTAACTGTACGCACCCTTTCTTTTACCGCACGATTTTTTTCATTTTTTCTCTCACACTACGTCTTGTTTTTGTCAACGGCAAAGGCTTCGAATTTGAAAACTCTATACGACCTATTCTCGAAAACTAAGAACGACTAACTGAAACACAGGCAATATCTCAACGTACTAATCGTTTGCTAATAGTTCAACTCGGATTTGATAATTAAGAGTAAAGAGTACGTAATACTTTGAATTAAGTCATTATTTATATTAAGTTGGAATGTATGATATTTACGTTTAAAATAATTGCAGCAGTTTTAAATAAAAATAAATACATAAACTTAAATTCTGTTTATTTTAGACGTTTAAGAAAGGCTTTAGGAGGGCTGACAATATTGCAAATGTTAGATGCTGTAACGTTCCGATTTTGCACGCCTCATTGTTTTGCATTAGATTTCATTTTCGCAATTTGGGTTGCATATATTTTTGAATATTTTTGGATTTATTTGAATTTCGAACGCGTAACTTTTCGATTTGCATTCGTTTAACTTTTACTTCCTGGTCGTATGCTACGCGGATCGGGGAAGTTAGTTGAGAAATCCTCGTGGTAGTGCACGCTGCTTCGGTTAATTAGCTTTTGTAAGCTAGGGATGGATCTCCCAATTTTTGACCGTAGTTGTTAGAGGAATTTTTCCTTATGCCGTCGTTCCTTGGGATTGTTTGCCCTCTTTGGAGGAACGCTAGGACGTGTATGAGAGTTAATTTTCCTAGGGTTTTTGCCCAATTTGATTGTGCCATTGACCTAGAGGTTCCCTTATCGCCGAAAATGTCATCGTTCGGTAAGAATGAAATTTAAGCTTTTGTTTGTTTGTTATTGCAATTTTCCTTGAATTTATTTAGGCGTCTTTTCCCGTATGGATTTCCTACCGTTTGGAAATTATTCCCGTTCGAGTTTTCAACATTTAATTGGATTTATCTTGCATTCATGGTCATCTTGTTAAATAAGAAGCAAAACAGACCTGGCGAACGTTCAGTGGATTCGTTTATCGCAGAGAGCAGCGAAGTTCGAAGCATCGATATCAACAATATGTTTCCACGGGTATGTGCGCTTGATGATAATGTTCCGTGCTAATAACAATTTGAATTTTTGAACTTATACGAGCCCTAACAACTATATATTCGGACACTACTAATTTTTCTAGTAAATGGACGTAAAAGTCAACTCAAATATTTTATTGAATGTTTCTATGAACGCTTATTGCTTTAATAATATTATTGTATGTCGTTTTTAATAAAAGCTTATGATAAATTTATATAACAATGTTTATCCATTAAAAAGTAACAATAAATGCGTAATTAATGTGGCAACTAAATGTTCGTACACTGTTCTTTTAATAAGGTGTAACATCTCCTTTGGCTTTGATTACAGCCTTAATTCTACCAGGCATGGTAGAAACGAGATTTTTACAAAATTCAGGGGTGAACGAATCCCATATTTCTTGAATTTTTGCTTGCAAGGTAGGAAGCGTACGTTGAGGATTATCACGTAATTTCTGCTTCATTTTGTGCCACAGCGTTTCAATAACATTGAGATCGGGACTATTTGATGGCCAGTCTAATACGGTAATGTGATGGTCAGACAACCATTTTTGAGTGGTTTTGGCGGTATGGCACGAAGCCCCATCTTGCTGGAATATGAAATTTCCATCCGGATGTAAGCTTTGTATGCTCGGCAGCAAGCTTCTTTCTAACAAATCTTGATAATATAGTGCATTCACTGTACCCTTTATGAACGCCAGCCTTCCTAAACCGTATGCTGACATGCACCCCCAAATCATTTGTCCCTGAGGAAACTTTACTGTGCGTTTAAGGCAGTCTTTGTGGAAGGCTTCGTCTCGCGATCTTACAACTCGTCTTCGAAAATCCCCAACGCAGATGTCGAACTTGGATTCGTCACTAAATATGATTTTATACCAATCGTCGCGAGTCCAGTTAGCTTTGTCTTTCGCCCACGCTAGCCGTTTCTTTTTCTGACGGTTGGTTAAGAGTGGTTTCTCCTTAGCCTAAATAATTTGAATGCAGTAAAAGTTTTGAATGCTTGTTTTGTTTTGTATACCTTATAAAATCCAAGACCAGACTTGTGAATCCATTTTCGGCAGCATTCTCGTGAAAGTCTCAAGCCCGTTTCAGCATTCCACAGTGCACTTATTTCACGTAGGGTGGCCCTTCCTGAATTTTTACAAACTCTAACTAATCTTCGTTGTTGTCTAGGAGTTACAAGGTTGGGACGGCCAGTGCTTTTACCCTTGATGTTAATATCTGCGGTTTCTCCAAATCTGTGAATAATGTCTGCTATTGTGGATTTGGCTAAACCATAGGCTAATAAATACCTATGCCTATGGCTAAACCCAAGTTTTGAGCAATTTTACGCATGGAATTGCCCCTATGGTATTCTTTAAGGCCGATTCTCACTAGGCGTGCAAGGCACGGGCCAGGCAGCTGCACGGCACGGGCTCAGCAAGAGCAAGGATTTGAAGGCCGATTCTCACTACGCGTGCAAGGCACCGGCACATCACGGGCTGGGCAAGGATTTCATCAAGCATTCACGTTGCGACGGCTTTCGGACGTACTTAACTTTTTGAAAAATATGTTGTCTGTTAATTGTTTGCTGCCTTACTTCGTTGAAATTCAATATGTTGTCGACTTCAACGTTGATAAAAATTGCGTTAATACTAGACGATGAAGAAGAAAAAGAGCAAAGAGACATCAAAAAAGAAAAAGATGTTTGTGACATTGCATAGAGAACTTACCGATAACAATACTTGTTGTGCGATAAAACATACAGCTCTTCATTTTCACCACATATTCAATTAAAATTTCATCCTGCTCCGAAGAAAAAGTTGGCCTCTGACCCTTCATTTTGACCGTCGGCTGCAGGTGGACTGCCGCTTTGAGTATTCACACTTGACGGTCTTTGCGAAACGATCTGGGCACATGCTCGGCACGCGATCTGCAAATATTGTTTCGAAGATAACCCGCGTGCAAGTGCCGTCGCTTGCCGAGCCGGTGACCGTCTAGTGTGAATGCACCCCGGTAAAATACATAAGAATAATGAGAAAGAAATTTTGCCGAGCCCGTGCCTTGCACTATAGTGTGAATTGGCCTTTAATTACAGTTTCACGAATTAATCGCGGTGTTGGTGTCCCTCGAACCATAACTATTGATTTGTAAGACACAAAGTGCCAAAGACATACCAAAATGACAGGAAAACTATATTAAACAAAATTATCGCAGCCGCCTGCCTGTAATCACGAAGAATGACTAACATGTCCGAACATTAGTTGTCAACCAAAATACTTGTCTTTAAAACAAATTATTGTAGTAGTTGAAAAAAGGTATCACTTGTACACAACGTTTGTAAATAAGTTGAGGTAGGTACTTATACTGTACAGCATTTTTATCACAAAAGTTTTCAAAATACCTCATATGTCAAATTACAGAATATTCTTTAAGAATATGTGATGTGTCCGAATATATAGTTGTTAGGGCTCGTAATCTATATTTGATATACGCTAATAATATCGCCGTCAAAACTAGAGCCAACAAAAAAAAGCACTCCCTAAAAATGTTCTGAACATTTTATCGCTACACAAAGACCAGCATCTGCAACAACATAATTTACATTGGTATGTAATTTGGTGAAATGTTTCTGTAATATTAATTTTAAATTTAACTGTAGAAACGTGTAGTAACTGCACCTTGGTTTTCACCTGATTTCATGAAAGCTTTTGTTTCACTTAAAAAACAGATCTACATTTTCTAAAACTTCTAACCTAGCGCTTTGACAATAAAATACCATAATGTCCATGTTTATGAAATTATGTACCTACTTATACTATTAAATCAAAGAATTAAACATTTCCAAACAATATTTGTTTAGCTTAGTACAGGATCTGTATATTGAAAATAAAAAGGATGCAGAACTTTGCAGGCATGGCAAGACTATTGCTAAGAACTTTATCTATTTTGATTTTCATGTGATTATTAATTATTTTACTACAGTAGTTTTTTAAGAAAAATGAAGGTTTTCAAGAAATGTGTTCTGCAGTTTGTCGATTGTTTAACGAAATATCAAAATACATTTACACCCACCGGTATTCGAAACAGGTTGCAATGTGGCGTATCATGACTGTTGCGTTACCCGCTTACATTACGAGTCTGTGTTACAAATGTGAATGTAGCTTAATGTGTTAAGGTTAATGCAGATATTACACACTGCAAATGTTAAACGTAAAATTTAGCATTACAGAAACTTTATAATGACGCGAACTGCAAACAAATGTAAATTGTGTTGTTGTAATTGCTTCTTTATGCTATTCTTTCTGTAGGCGCTACTATTGCCGGCTACATTTTTAAACCGGCGTCATGTTCGATGACGATATGATTATGTAAAATCAGGAAGAATAACAAGCGGCTATGACACCTTCCTTGTAATACTTCGCGTGTTCAATATTTTGATATTTATTTATCAAGTTTTTGTACCTTACAGTGGTGGTAGCACTTGATATATTTTTTGTACATACCTATACATATTTGTTTTAATAAAGCATGGCCTACTATTCCTCTCCCGTTATATTATTTATAACATGATTATAATCCCATGATGATATCAAATTCAAATGTTTTATAATCTAAATTTCAATTATAGGTGTACAATGATTTTTTTATATGTTTCTAAATATATTTCTACGGGTCTACTGAATTTTCTATATTATTTGAAGTTTCCTTGTATACCCTGGCGCTCTTATTTCTTTAGAGTTTAGTACAAGCGCTACGTTTCCGATTAAAAAAATATCTAAGAATCGGTGCAGGTGCAACAGTTAATTGAAAGCATTTATTACTATCTGTATTTTTGATATGCAAAATATAAAATAGCGTTCGCAGCCATGCATATCCCATCTCAGTTTTGAATGCACCATATAAACGTACATAAATCCTCGTAAACACATTTTAAACGGGTACCAAAACTGAAAGTTAGGCAGAAGATTAAAAAAAAACTTAGCTAAATTTTTGTATCCAATATGTCACGTCACTAAAGTATGAAGAGATGGTAGAGGGCATATGTAGGTTAAAAACGTCCCCATAATGAAATCTACTACCTTTTAACTACTTATACAAAATAATATTGTAGACAGATAAACAGTATTACTGATTAATTTTCAAATTCCCTAACACCCGTTTATCTTGGAGGTCACATATTTTATCTACAATTATTACTACTCCCCTAATTCACGTATGTCAGATATCCGTTCAATGGAACTGAATTTAAATAGAAATTCCCAGACTTGAACATCAATACAAATGCCAATTTGCGTAGGTCGGAATGCTACGTGAAATACATACCACCATAATCCAGGAATTGTTTGTAAGTTTGCGAAACCAGTTAAACCCTACTAATAACGCCAATTTCCAAACAATGTAATAATCACACAACTACATATTCTGCACCAATAACAAATTACCAAAGTGACAGTTTATCCCAACGTTGTGACAATTTCCAATTATGTAACAGCAACCAATATAGGGTTTAAAACTAACAAGATAAATTGACAGCAAAGTTTTAAGTTTTCTTGTAGCAGTACGAAAGGTCAAGTTCATCATTCATTATTCAACGTCTTTATTGCCTTGATGAATGGTTTTCCTTTCCTCTACCAACTCTCGCTGTTCAGGTAGAAAATAAGTTAATTGGTTTTAACACATGTGTACAGTTGTATGAAGACAACAGTATATAATCAATTGAATAAGATAATTAGATAATTATATGGCATGAACCATTACATATTTTTATCAAGTAGGATGTATTACAATTAAACGAAACAGTTTCTATTGTTATAGAATGGAATACTTGCTTATGTAGACGCTATTTTGTATATCAATAAGAAATTCACAATACAAAAATGAACAATATCTGGTGTAATATTACCGATAGTATAAAACCATAAAGCATATGTATGAGCGGCACATAAAAATAAGTTTACCGGTTTAATTTTCAGAGGTACCACTGCTCCCTGAGACTTACTTTCTGTCATTCTAAATACGTATTGATAATTCAATTTTTTTGCTTGATTTGTAAAGTTTTCATAAGCTCGACTGTCTTGCTAATGCAATCTTTTTACATCCATATTTGATGACTAGCTGTAACATTAACAAATGCCTTTGCATTGCTGTTGAATCTTTGAAAAGCAGAATCAAGATCTACATTGACATGAATTTGAAATCTAATTTTAAAAGTTTGATTATACTTTCGAATCTTTCCATACACTGATTTTTAAAATCTAAAAGTAATGCGAATAAAACGTTAGGTAAGATTTTTGTCGAAGTTATTATAAACCTGTGGAAACATTAATTGTTTACGTAATAAGAATTCAGTCCTAAATGGATAAGAACGACTTTAAAATATGAGAGATTTCGACCTATCAAACGTATTTATAAAATAATGTGTCCTTGTATAATTCCGCATGTACTATAGAAATCGTATCAAGAAAGATAAATCAATTGTAGGCCGCTTGCTACATGTTATTATATTTACACCTTAATTTTAAAAGATTTTACGGGATGATATTGCTAAGTCATAGTCCTTTTTCTTTGTTGTGTACCTGATGTAGGTTTATTATTGGGCAACATTGACAGTGCAATGAAAAGTCACTGTTTCATTGTTTATTGTAATACTGATTAAAACTAATGACTGCAAGGGACACGGGTGAATGTATTATTTTTATAGCACAACAACTAATGGTTAGCCCGAAATACATAAACAAATACACGTACCATGTACTCGAAAAAGAAACATAACTAATTTTAGTACACCAAATAATTGTAGGTTATGTTATAATCACAAATAACATTATATGGGATATAGACAACAGAATACTTCTAGCAATCTTGGTCCCCAGAAAAAGAACTAAGACGTCAAGCAAACTGCGCAATTGTTGAAAACTGATAACTTGGTAATGATTTTTGCAGTTCGAATGAGACTTACTGTAAGAATAAAATATCACAGGCCTATACTATTGTTTGAGAAAGTACAACTAAATTTAAACAAAAATGATCGACGACCTCATTCAACTAAACGCATAACTAAATATTCTTTTTACGACAGTGTCATATCAGCTCATATTAAAGTGGTTTCCTTTAATGTAACTCACTAAGGTCTATTTTTATTACAGATCAAAAGTATTCGTAATTAATTTATAAAAGCGTTACTTATGTTTATATCGCAACAAACTGCAAATTCTGTGAAACGTTCCATCATTGCATACTGTTTTCCAGTTTTCCGCACAATCAAACATTTGTGTATGTGTCAAAATCATCAATTACATGTAATTATGGTTATAAATCTCTCGTTTCTGTTATAAGATTTCAGAGCTGAGGAGAAGCATCTGGCAGAGAAGAGTGCCGGTGCACAGTAGTCAGACGTGAAGGCGGTTAACGTAGTGTTGAACTAATCAATTTTCCACTGCGGTTAACTTCTTGTATTACACAGAATCAAACGAGCAAACTTATTTAAGCTTACATAATAGTAATATGTAGGTCATCTTATGTTGCGGGGATTATGTGAGGGTCTTCTACGCAAACGGGTTGGCATTCCTCCGTCGTGGTAGGGGTTAAAATTGAAATAATTAACGATGTGGTCGCAAAATACAGTTAGAGACTCCTGGCTTTTGATTTTTTTAGTTACTTAAAACGGGATGAGTATAAAACAGAAGTAAGGAAACATCAGAGTAGAAATAAAATTAAACATTTAAACGAGTGTCGTTTGGCGAAAGCGCTCCCTGCAAACCAGACAACAGAAGTCGCGATACACCTAAAATCGATGGATACAAACCTCCATTTCCAACAATTTGTATTTCACAGAAGATACATAAATTTCGTCGTGTTTCAGCTGATGACAACAACTCCCTTGCATTGAAAAAACCTCAGAACGAACTCTTAAATCCCCAATAAATCAGAAATTGTAAACCCCTTAGACATATACGTAGGCTGCTGTAAAATAAATTGATGACATTACATCCAACAGCTTTTATGTACGTTTTATCCAAAAGGGCAGTTGTATGACACAATGTGTTAGTAAAAGTACGAATACCGGTTACACATCCAGAGTGAAAAATTACGTTTTCGTGACACCATAATTGCATTTTCAAATTCAGACGCAATTACAATTTAACAATATGAAAACTCAACACCTGATAACATTCCGCACTACAATTTCGTGTGATTTCAAAATACTTTAGTTAACGATTGTCTATGACATATATGAAATAGTTTTCGTATACTGTCCTTTATTGCTGCGCAAGAATACATGATATTTTTAAATATTCTCTTTAACGCTGTGCTTCTGATGAAACGGGTACAGGAAATCTCGTACTTTCTTCCTTAGTTGTGTATTACTAAAGATGTTCATTTACTATTCTCCTCAACTAAAAAGCTATCTTTTCCCTGCCAAGTAATTTAGATGCAACACAACCAGTCCAAAATAAGCAAAAGCTGCACAAATGAGAGACTAACGACAAAATGAAAGCTCTTACGCCCAAGTGCGCTTGATATTGGCGCGGTGATCGATATTAATACACTCATTTGCGCAAGGTACTGTAAGGGCTCAAATAAAATGATGCAGCATTATAAGCACACACTACGAGCCTTTTGTTCTTCCTTAGTTAAGCTGCTGCGTATAATCTAAAGCGTTATTCCACATATGCGATATGTCCTAATTAAACTTCTTTTGTTTATGGAGGTTACTTTTTAACAAAACTGATGCAATATCAGTAAACACAAGAAAGCCGGCCTCGGTGGTCTAGTGGTTAGCGCGTTTGCCTTTAGATCCGAGGGACGCGGGTTCAAACCTGGCTGAGGTCGGCGAGATTTTTCTAGCGGGGAAAAATCTGAAACTGCGCCTTCTGTCGGATAAGAAGTAAAGCCGTAGGTCCCGTGCCACTACGATGTGTGACACGTTAAAAATCACTACTGAGGTTGGAATTACCCCAGATAGGCAAAATTCTTAGTTAGGGTGTACAATGGGCCAAATGTGGCCTAAGTGCATAGAGATGCTTGGAAAACCGCGTCCTAGATCTCGCTCTTTCAAAGCAAGCAAGCAAGCAAACACAAGGAAACTCAAATCCTGATGCTCAAACACATGGAAAACTATTATATAGCCGCTACACTTGAAACGACCTACTTCACAATATGTGCTTTGTTCCATAAAATGTTAATACATATAATATTAACGCCACTTTTATGTACTGAAGAAGGAAGAACAGACTCCATAATCAGCGTTGGGTTAAACTCCTCCCCAACTACCTTATCTTTAAAATGTTGTACTTTGTTCTTTATGATTTATCGATTTAAAGGACAGTCTTAGAGAAACCGTTTTAGTGGAAATCCATAAAAGGGTCCGTCCAAAGTAAAACAATATTAGCTAGAAAGGTGGAAATAATAGAAATTATTGTATTTTGATTGCTTGTTCATTCCCTCACAGGAGTTCTATCCATTTACTCATATTTTGACATCAAACGGAAACCATTTTCTAGCGTTTTACGTCTACAGATATAAGAATTCTGGTTTGGTTTTAGAAAACAGTAATAAAGACAGGATGCATCCAATAACAATTTTTATCCATAATTCGTATTGAAACTACATCAATATCTGTTCCTGTATGTTTCAGAAAGTGCTAAACATATTCCGTACATGTTTTACATTCGACACAGATCACTTGTAATTTGTTTAAATAATACTCTACAAAGCGTGGAGCGCAACCCACGGGTTTAAATAATCTACATAATATAAGAAGCACTGAATTCATATAATTAATTCCGTGATTTTTCGACATCGTGTCAGCTATCTTCGTTATAACGTCTTCTCATATAGATCTTATTCCAGCATTACTTCCAACGTAAAATTCGGTTGATGCTATATGATTATACCCTAAACCACGGCGAATAAAGATCAATGAAAATGAAGTCTGCATATATAACTTTCTCTCTGAGAAATTGCAGCTCACCACTACCAGTAATACCAAACGATATCCTTGTACATGTTTGAGTATCTCGAGATGTACCTTGATAAAAAATTAAAACGGAGGAAACATGTAACAGGCAAAACAAACAACTTAACATCAAAGTAAAGAAGACCTACTGGCTGTTAACATGTAAATCGCATTTTATTCTTAGTATCAAGAACGGACTGAATAAAAAAAAACTTCCGCCAATTTGAATATATGGTATATACTATATAGTATACATATTTTGAACCTTCAAATAAAGCAATTGTACGGCACGATTAAGAAAAAACTTTAATCCCGGTCGCCAATGGGATAAAAATGTCTTTGATTAGACAAACAGGCGACTGAAAAGGAGTGCTAGTGATGGTGGCTTTACAAATTATGAAGTAACTAAAGTTGCACTATTTTAATTGCAAGGTAACAACTATTTAGTTCATTTTTGATCGCATCGTAGTCAAATTGTGATTATACGACATCAAAATTATTTGGCTTAAGCAGGCCACTAAAGGTTTTGCCAGCAGATCCCTAGATATTCCAGGTGCATTAGTGCTTAATATGCTAAGTAATGAAAATTAATGTTACTAAATAGTTAAGCGAAACTAATACTTGTGATCTTTCTAATTGGTATCGTACATTGCTAGATGATATCACTTTACATTTTGTTTTATTTTAGGCACTACATTTTCTGGTTGGTATAGGACCATGGTTCCCAAACTTATTTAAAGCGCGACCCCCTTTTGGTCAAAATATTACTCGCAACCCCCCCTCTTCTAGTACACAACTTCATTCAGAATCAGCGGCTAAATGTCTAACTGACGCCATCTACGATCAAGTACCGCAATTTATTTATTTATTCCCCGTGTATCCGAAAATGTTCAACAGAAGTACTCGGGAGGGTGTTAGATGACACTGGAGTAATTATGAAAAGCCACTTTTCTTTATATAAGCAGCGGACTGCGGAGTGCAATAAATCGATAAGAAATATTTAACGTTAATACGACCTATATTCGTTTTGTTAAGATTGATCAATTTTTAAAATGGTCATTAGAACCTTCCGTGTCTGCAGTAACAAAAATAAAAAGAAAAATAAATTGTACAGATATTAATATCTCAAATATGGTTTTACCGTTATTTACCAGAAACCCCAGTGCGCACTTTGTTGATAAGAGTTGTCAAAAGAAAGTGTAAAGCCATCAAAGCCATTTCGGCATCATTTAACTACCAAACATCTAGATAAAAAAGAAAAGGCTACGGAATTCTTTCAAAGAAAGCAAAACTCTCTCTTCAAGGAGCAAGCCACTTTTACATACGCAATCGCTACTAATGAAATAGCGCTACTATCAAGTTATCGAGTTGCATTTCCCACTGCAAAAACCAGTAAGCTACATACAATTGCTGAAGATTTGAAGATTTTATCAGCAGTTGTCGAAATGGTGCAAATAATGGTTAGTGAAAAAGCGGCTGACAAACTGAAAGCACTACCCCTCTCTAATAATACTCTCCAAAGAAGAATAAGTGACATGGCAGAAGATATTCAAACACAAGTTGTTAAAAAATTTAAGAAATGCACGCACTTCTCATTACGTATGGATGAATCGACTTATATTTATATATATAACTGTGTCCAATTTATAGCAATTGTAAGATACAATACTGGACATGGTATTACAGAAGCTATTTTATTTTGTACTCTATTAGAGGTCAATACCACCGGAAAATCATTATTCGACACTTTTTATGCAAAGTACTAATAAGTACGAGATTGACTGGGCAAAATGCGTTACTATATGCACCGACAGCGCCAAGGCTATGACAGGACATCGATCTGATCTTATTGTCAGATGAAATGAGATAATACCAAATGCTACATGGTTACACCATTTTACATCCAAAAGCTCTAGCATCAAAATCTTGTGATTGTATTTTGGAAAATGTCATTAAAATGGTAAATTCCATCAAGGGAAAAGCATTCCAGACTCGTAATTTTCGAAAAATTCTTCTTTTTATAAGCAAATCTTTTCTATCATACGGAAGTAATATGGCTTTCGAGCAGTGACGTCTTGAAAAGAGTTTTCAGTTAAAAGCGGAACTTTTGATATACCTGTAAGCTGAAAAACCGGAATAGAAGACCATATTTTTCAATTCCCTTTGACTTCTTAGGCTGGTATTCCTTGCTGATATTTTCGAGCACGTAAACACTCTGAATAGCAGTTTGCAAAGCCACGATAATAATATAATAAGCGCCACGGGCAAAGTTAACGGATTTATAAAGAAACCTCATTTCTGGCAGACTTCAACTGGAAAAAAGAAGTTCGATTCATTCCAGTGCGTTTAAGAAATCATAGAAGACTTAGTTAAGGATGATAAATTCTGAGCACTTTGCAGATATACCAGTTAGTTTGCACAATTTAAAAAACAGTTATGACATATTTGTGGGAATTAAGTTTCTCGCCTATGATTTCCATCAAAACAAAATTAAGATATCGCTTCGAACTTGAAAATGATATTATTGTATGTTTATCGAATACAGAGCCCAGATTTGAAAAGATAGTTTCTGAAAAAAGTAACATACATCGCATTAATGTTTTTACTTTGCAATTTGCGCGAACGCCCTAACCCTCGCCACCCACACTTTGGGAAACACTGGTCTAGGAGATAAATGTACAGTAATTAAAGAAAATTAGTTGAACTATACAGATAAATGACAGGCATATTCAAAGCAAACAGAAGTACTATTTCAAATACCGGTAGATAAACACAGCGGCTGTTTTGTATAAAAGAATGATATATGTTGACCATGAAATACTAAATTTAATCAGTTGTTATAGGACATTATTTATTTGATTAAAGTAATTTTTTACGCGTTGTAGGTCATGCTTACACGCTGGATGTCACCAACAATGACAGTAATGAGACATTAACGGGATGTCGGAACCAGCAACGCACTATGTTATACCCTTAGAGCCTTCTTAAATTTCCTGTTTTTTTAAACCAATTTATTAAATCTTTATATAATAATTCGTGTCATATTACTGTAGAAATAACTCTTATCACACAGGACATAGCATATGCAGCTCCCTTTAGGTGTTAGCTGTCAAAGTATGCTCTCTAATGAAACACTCTTTTATGAAACTTTACGTAAAACAGTGGTGTTCAAACAATTAAATATAACGATAAGAAAAAAATACATACATTAAATAAGAGCTCTACAACGAAATTAAACCGTCTTTTGAAATAAAGGTTGTGAAAACAAAGCTTGAATCAATAATACTATTCTAGTATTTTGTATAAACAACCCGCAAACGCACGAAACACCAATATATTAATAAATGTTCAGCACTATCTAAAATTAGCAAAACTCACACAAGCAATAAAACAATAATCCGTCAAAGTGATTGTCGCAATACTATCACTATCCTAATACTATAAAAAGACCATAGAGTCGAAGTGCAAACCGGGCTAAATAACCCACTTCAAAACCCTGCTATTAAACAATTAATTAATATTGTAAATAATTTGGTTTGATTTACTTTGACTACATGAACGCCTAATCCCCATAAAGAAAAATGTTAATTCATGAATCTGTTTTGGTTAGACTTTATACAACGAAAAATCCAATTAATAAACAAAATTGATATACCTATTTAAAAAGGTGTCCTGAATTTTATGCGAATAATAAAGTAGATAATAAGTATAATTTCAGATAAACCTATGTACTGCTTACCGCAAAACATTCATTTCTTGCGAAATGGAGTTTTATAACGGAGTTTTAAACTGCTGTTTCCTGAAATGACTTCGATTTGTTTGGGTAACGCAAACGGAAGTTAAGAAAAATGTCTTTGGCGTTATACGACATAAAAAAAAATTTATTTCTACGCTTAACTGCTTAAAAATCGTTTCTCTAGTAAACGGTAAAAGGCAATAAGGGCAGAATCCCATCGTTATTAAGCATTTATTGAGATACTAAAAAACTGCATTACGTCGACGCCTAAAATATTTACGCCCTTCAAAACTTCCCAACTCTCAGGATACCTCGTCATGTTTTCGCATAAACTGAGATTGCATTGACAAAAGTGGCTTTGTTGGAAAGTTCTTCCCTGGCGCGCGTTGATTTAGTCCGGACACGGTTTCTTGGTATGGAGAATCAATATAACCGCATAATGCGCAACGGGGAACATCAATAACAAACATCAAGGCAAAAGAACTGGGACTTACCATTAGATTTCGATGAAATTAGTTGGATAATTCACTAACACCTGCCAATACACTTTACCAATATAAAGAGTGTTTTTCTTAAAATGTATGTGTTGGGCACAATAACAATTAAATATTTAGGCATGTACTTTGGACGTTAAAACTGTATATCTTAAAACTATTACAGTCGCATTTTCATCCGCATGTGGTTATTATACCATAGTATTTCAGAAGTAGCCATCTTGACAAGTTTAGTAATGTTTTTATGTTGGTACGGAGCATAAATTTTATTTTTAGAATTAGATTCTCAAAATGGCGGGAAATTTCACTTTAAGGTGGCTACGAAGAATTGCTGACGGTTACTAAGACATTTATGTGAAAACTTGAAATTGCAAAAGAAACTCGAACTCTTATGAACGAAACTCCTTCAAAATCCATTCGGCAGTTATCCCAGGAAATTAATCTGTCTTTTGGAAACAGCCAAGCTACCCTAAAATGAGCTCTCGATATGTTTTCGTATAAGGTTCCGGTTTCACCAGAGTTAATTATTGTAGATGATTCGCAAACAATATGAACGATGATATTTTTGATGTAGCATTTTTTACAGATGAGGTATTGGTCCATTTGCTATCGTATCAGAACATAAGACATTGGTCGACAGATAATGCTCACGTCGACATGGAAACTCTGCTTCTTCTAACATATTGATTTATTTGTGGCAATTTCAAGAAGACGAATCGCATTCATCTTTATCTGTCAGAATATATATAGTGATTATTATGAGGGTTAAAGTCTAACCTCGTCTAGTGATCAACTGCATAATGATGTATACAGAAATTAAATTTCTAACAAGATAACGCTACAACTCACATAGTTTACCAAAATATGGCATTCTTAGTTATTTTACGATAGTCATTTAATAAATAGGGATTTACGGCGACTGAGATCACCAGATATTACAGTTATGGTTTTCTTGTTTTCTTATTTATAATACTGTGTTTGGAAATAGATCTCAAGAGCTAATTAATACACACCAAAAATTTAAATACATCGCACCATACAAAGCGAAAGAAATAAGACATACAGGGAATTTTTCTTTTTAGTATACATTGCCTACGTATACTTTAAAAAAGAACGCGTCAATTACGCCTATTGTATAGGCAACCAACTATACAGACAACTGAAGCATGCTGTGACCAACACAATTAAATTAATTCAAGGTAAAAAATAAAATTAATCTTTATTTGATGCCTTCTTGCGTTTTTATACAACCATGTACAGTAAAGACGAAAAAGTGGAAATTCTTATGTGCTATCAGAATGGTAACAGCTTAAGAAGTGTGAGAGACTTATTTTCACTAAAATATCTAGGAAAACCTGTTCCTTGTATTCGAACGATTCAAACAATTGTTAGAAAATTTAAATCAGGGGGATGCGTAATAAATTCCCATAAAATAAGAACTAAAAGTAATCACATTTTAACCGAAGAAATGAAATTAAATATTTTATGCTACGTTGAAGAAATCATAATTAACAGTTAAAACAAAAAATTAAAATTAAAAAGTCTGCAATGGCCGGGAATCGAACCTGGATCAACTGCTTGGAAGGCAACTATGCTAACCACTGCACCACCTTGCCACTGACGTATTTGTGTTGTACGAAGGAAGTACAATATTCAAAGACTTTACAGAAACATCACCCTGTCGATTTTTGTATTTAACCAATAAGTCATTATTTGCGTCCTATATATAGGGTGAAATACTTATTTAATATAAACACTGCATCAACATAACCTTCATACTCAAATAATTCAAAACTATAGTGACGTTTGATTCTGATTTTTAGTTGTCGGTATAGTTGGTTGCCTACACAATAGGCGTAATTGACGCGTTCTTTTTAAAAGTATACATAGGCAATGTATACTTACTACAAAGTAAAATTCCCTGTATATATATAATTACAAGGGGTGAATCTAGGTGTAAGCTAAAATCAATATGCCTGGTTACTAAACGGCAGAGCTAACAAAATTTCATTCCAGCAGTTAAAAAATCTTGGAGGCCAACTTAAATACTAATTTATGAAGCAACTAAGCAAAAATGGAGCAGGACTTTTTACTAAATATTGCAGCTAGATTAAATCCTTGAAATTCTGTCATCAACTTCTCTAACATTCTGAAGAGTATTTTTCTTAAAGTAAATGGTATTTTAAATGTTTTGAGTATTCACTATATTTTATACAGTTTAGCAGATAAGGATCTGTTCACAGTAAAATTAATAAGAGCGAGTCTGTTAAAAAAGCGTCAAATATAATAGATTGTGCGCGTTTAATCACAATTTACTCCCCGTGGAACGACTTTTTTTAACAAAATCAAAAACAAATGCTTTGATCTCTGTAAATTTCTACTAAACTTTAATATTATTATCAATTTAGCAGGTTTTTGGGAGTTTCATACTCGCAAGGCTTTAACAGATGGTCCAGGCAACTGGAATTCCTTCAATAAGAATTTGAACAAAGTCGATGTGCTGTGAATGCAGGGACAATATAATATGTAATATTAATACGAATCCTATTACTGTGTATAAAGAGCTCTTATTTTGCAAATTGCTTGCCAATTAAAGAAACTACGAGCACTTTTAAAATACCAATTACTTTTGGAAACATCTATGTATTATACTTAATAAAAATACAAATATACTTTAATTTTTCTGTGAGGCTGAGATAAGGTGTCGAACAACGGTAAAGTAAGTATCGTAAAGTTTAAAAGCAATTATAAGGAAATAATCCAAAATTTAATCAAATAGAAAACACAACTTATCGTAATAATTAAACACACTAAGACTTTACATTAATCAAACCAGGCAATAAAATAAATACTTAGTCATAGCTATTTAATACAGTTGAACTTGAATGCCTGGTTAATATACAGCCCTCGTATTATCAGACTCGGCCAAAGGTAATAAAATTTGTAGAAACCAGAATGGCAAAATCCAGACACAAGCCAAGCAATTTGAATGCTACAAACTCGGTTTATATCTACATTATTGCAATACCGAAATTCGTTACCGACTAGCTGTAATGGCGATGGAACATTATATAACGTCAAGCGCATTATTACGAAAAGCTGTCTCAGTGACTATTACCATCAGTCACCCCGTCCCTTCCTATTTGTCAAGGGTACAAATTACAAAAACCACGCCAGAATACTTAACAAGACAAAGTCTGTGACTGACATAAACTCTTCTTTGTTGATTTAAAGTGGCATGGATGCTGGATGATCAATGCTTTCTTTGCCGGTAACGAGTTTGAATCATTTAAGCGCACTGAAGCTTTGCAATCGCATTTACTAATGTTTAGTAAGTTTAACAGTTTAACCTGAAACCATCTATATCAATTTGCACGTGAATAGTGGTATATGCAAGTCGCCATAATCAATAATAGTAAACCATCAATTTTCCTACTTTAGCCTTGGCAAACACACATAAAGTATAAATATTTGCGCAAACCTACCGTAAAGCGAAGATATAAAATGAAATAATAGTGAATTAAATTTTAACAGCATGCAATAATAAACTAGTTAATAAATGCATGCCAAAGTCACCCACGGGGTAACGAATTAAAATATTTACGTTTTCGTTACCCAAATAACGATTATACACGCAATATACTTTTACTTATTAATAAAATAACTTCATCAACTCAATACTATGGATGTCTTATTCGGGTTAATTTATGCGGACCTTTATTTACTGTTATTTTTATGCGGATGTGAAACTTGTGAAGTGCTTTCAAACCTAAAAGAAAATCAAACAAACGCCTCAACCAAAATAAATTTCATCGGAATAAAAGAGAAATTCTTTTGAAGAATAAAACGTAAGCAGGCAGTAATAAGGAAACCTTTAATTTCAGGTCACGTACTGCAATTATAATTTTGGCACTGAAGTGGATGCTTTTAGCTGCGATGCCCCTAATTACCTTTAAACAGAGATTATCTTGAACTCTCAAGCCACAGTGCTCATTCTGAAGTTTATAAGCAAGTTACGGTATATGAAGTGTAGAAGCCATTCCCGCCACGGATAACAATGTTTTGTATAAAAGCAATGTCTAAGGGCGAGTGAAAAGTTCTAAATCGTAACCCATCACGCTGAAAGAAATTCGAGAACAGCTTAAGCATTTGATCTTGAATAGTATTCATAATTGTAAAATTTTAGTATGTGACCTGAGGATCCTTTAACAATATACGAAATCAAAAGTTTAATTACTTTCAACACAAACTAACAAAAATTTTGATTTATCCTAATCTAGTTTTTTAAACCACACTTGTTAAACAACCTTGATAATGCAGCATTAAACGCCTAAATTCGAGAAAATCCGGTTGTTTATCAATCACTATTTAAAGGTATAGAAATTGATACTTTGAAGTTTTGCAGAAAGAATATTATTCAAAGCATCATTGGCACATCGACCAACCGGCAGTAGGTACCGGTATTTTCAAGAACACGCTAGAATGTCAATTGGAAGAAAGAACAAAAGTATGGCAAAGGACTATACAAGAAAGCACAACATTTCAGAATTTAGTACATCTAAAATATTACTCATTCTCGCCTGGTTTAATAACAATTCAAATCAATCTCGTTGTGTTCTTATACGTGTATCTTCAATGATTTTACAGTTTCTTCCCGTATAAGGATAGAGAAAACATTGATTACGCGAAAAAAGAACAATATTGAAAATTCCGCGAAAACATCTTCTTCCAAACTGCTCATTCAATTAAAAAACATCGCAGAGATTTATTAAATATTTATTTACAATAGAAGTTAAAAAAAACATCTACAGATTGAAGTACAAACCATTTGCCGAAATCTTTAGCTTCAAAATACTACTGTGGTTGTACAATGCAGACCGAGAGATTCAGCTAGAAGTAGAGCGATCTGTTAGAGGTTAGACTTACGACATAGGTACAAAGAATAACAGGGAAATGGATGCAGAATGCCCGGAATAGAAATGCCTACGGAAGGCCTATATCCAACAATGGATCATAGAGGCTATTTATGATGATCGTAAGAAAATAAGGCTCGATTATTTTAAGGTTAGTAATTTAGCTAAAATAAAATTTGAGTTATTTAATGGCTTTCAAGCGTTGCAATCATGGCAAGTACAATTTATATTTATTACATATTATATTTTTAGTAAATGACTATAAAAATTTTGATTACATTCTTGTGATGTAATAAGTAAGCTTGTTTCTGTTGACTTCTACTAATATTTGAATATTGCAAGTTTAATGCTCTGTACACAATAATAGGAACTCCAATTCTGGTCATGTTTAAAATCTAAATCAGGAGTAAACATTTTAAAAATAAAAAAAAAACTACAAGTGAAACCCAAAAGTTAGACAGTTTAGACAGTTCTATAGTGTTTTATTCTTCAAAAGCTAATTAATAACTGGTCGAATCGAATAGTTTTTCTTAACACCCTAGCTAGAGTTTTTTGATAATTATAACTTTAACACCCTCCGAAGCATGTTCCTTGGTTTATCATCCTCATGATACTTCTACTCCACTACTTTTACTGTATTGGTAGTATACAGAATTTGATAATCTTTTGTAGACTTGTATTTAACAACTATAGAAAGTATAAGTTTTTTGTTAAACTGATGCAACTAATGTCATCTGATAGAAACACGTACTCTTCATTTGGAAATCGGTTTTATAATTTCCTTACGGCTAAATTAAAATGTACCGCTCTAATTATATCCACATAAAATCATTCTATTCTTTCCACTAACAACTGCAATATTAGCAAATAAACAGCAATAAAATCAATCTAAACACTGAAAACTTCTTTTCAGACTTCTGAGAAATGGTTTCAGATAGTATTCATAATACGATTTTTAGAAATTAATATACAATTGAATATCATGGAATATCATCTTATGTATAAATACAAAAGCCACGAAAAATTGTAAAATGCATAAACAGAATGCATCTAAAGCGAAAAATAACTAGAAGATACAGTATGTACGAAAACGACCTGACAATTGCAATATCACATTGTTCTATCACGGTTTACCTTGAAAATATTCGCATCATATTGAAGTGTACTAAACTTGTCAACACTGCATCCTTGTATTGCTTTCTGATATCTATAGCAATAATCTGCAGTAAGGGATGCACTAGGAACTTACCCAAATAAATTAAACATACTAAGTTTCCTTAAAACAAATCTCCCTGTAGATATTGTACGAATACAATTCTATTCTCTAGGATACAGCCAAGAAATATTAGTATCGACAAATTAAATAAAAAAAATCTCCACAAATATGAAATTGTTTCTGCATATTACTAATAATGGTGACTTATTTTGAATGTATAACGGAATTTACATTAATTTTTGAAAATTACGTTTTATTATAACATTCAACAACCTTCTTAATTTTTAAACCCTTAATGAAATAAAGACTATTTTCTACAATTAAGCGGTATTTGTTATTACAATAAATTAGAAACAATCAATTATTGTTGATACACATCCTTGGGCATACCCAAGCGATCTTCTCTCCTATGCCTGTTGCGCGTTTAGAGTGCCACAGACATGAGGAGCTACAAATTAACGTGGGCTCCGAACCAGAGAAGATTTACTAGACAGAATACCTCGCTGGTTTGCCATTGCCTTGTGAGGGAGAACGGCCGCTAAAAATCCGTTGTTCCGGTACTGGGAATTGACCCCAGAACCTTCAGCGTAGAAGTCAACGCGCTAACCTCTAGCCCACGACCGCCTGGTGGTAATAGACAAATTATTCTTCAAACAATTCAAATTTCCACCAAAATTATGAAATAATGAGGAATTGACATTTACAACAAATATGGTTGATGTTATTTCCTGAAAACGTCTATTGGGGTATAATACATAGAAGAGCTATTACATCAAACGTAACCACTGCTGAAAATCTTAATCTTAAATCATGTAAATAAATAAAGTATGATTTATGATTGTTTTTGATATTGGAGACGTAATAACCAAATTTTCAAATACTATAGATTCACCTATATAAAATATTGCTAAAATACTGGAGAGTACCGTCAGCCTAACACCGAGGAAGTATAAGTTGTATAGAATACGTACATATTTCAAACAAATATCTTATAAGGTAATTTTTGATACACGAGTATAAAAAATTAATAACTATTGCTGTTTTCCGAAAGATATGGAAAATAATTCGTTACTGGCCTTCTAAGTAGAGCACTTAAATTGGAAATACATTTTCAACTTCTTTGAATAATACATTTCGGCCTAAAAAGCTTGCATAAGTTAGGAAAGTAATCTAACTATGTGTACTTATTTCTAGAAAATGCTAAAGAAAAATATAAAGACAGTAACTGACAGTATTCCGTTATACATTTTATAATACAAAAACGCACATTCTCTATGGCTTACGTGTGTTGCTAACAAAGACATTCCCAATTTTCTTCTGTTCTCTATTGCTGTGTACAATTTAGAGAAATGCTTAATAAACCGCCGAAATTTAACAATCTCCAGTTTGCAGTAAGCATACCATACTCATTACATCGTTTTACTAGATTTATGCTGAGATTTATTAAAATGTGTTGGGAAACTAACTGTAATACTGTGCTATTGGTGATTGAATATAAAATACGATGCCACAATCACAGGCAAGAGCTTTTAAAACGCTGTAATCCCCAAACAGCTAACCATCACGCTTGTTTAGTTACATAAGCGACCGCAATGAAGTTTCTTTTTGATGGCGCTATACAGAGTTGGCCAGCTAATTTGGCGCTCTTTAAAATTGCTTGAAGCAACCCAACATACGTGTAGCACAGTAACTGAAATTATTCAATTATTTTAGTGTAGTAATGGATCCCAGTTACTCTCTGTCAAGTTGATCTACTAATATTAATTAGGTATATCAGTATTTAACAAAAAAGGCGCTCAGTGGTGCAAGCGTAAAAACCAACCCAGTGAAAAAAACAAAAAATAAATAGCAAAGTTTAATTTAATTCGATCAACGTTCAAAATTTCTTCTATTCCCTACGCATTTTCTAATCTGTTTTAAAAAAGATCTCCGGATTCTAGCTAGCAACTTTTTGAAGGGTATGGAGCTCCTATTCCAATTCAGATTTCTCAAATTTTCAACACGTTTAATTTAATTAATTCCTAAGAATACAATTGTAGTGAGCAGGATAGACATCATGCTGTAACAAACCGTTCTTTTAACTATTCTGGTAAATTTTTTTTGGGAAAATTCAAGTAAAGTTGTACTGTCTAATTTTCATGGGAGAAGTGTCGTCTAATAGTATGGTTACCTACTATGCCACATTGAACACAAATAAATACTCTGAAAATACTTTGAAAATGTGTAATACGTATCAAGTGCGGGTTCTCTTGTACAGGGTGGGCAAATTTCGATGTCTGTATAGGGTAACTCGGTAACTATAGGAGATACAAAAAAATGGAAGTCACATTCTCGATCTCTTTTTTTGAGACAAATTCACTGGCGGAAGCAAACATTTGCTATCGTCTTTTGTTTTCGAGTTATAAACAAAAGTTCGATTTTTCGACTTTTAGACACATATGTGAATATCGTGGTTGTTTGAAAAGTTAGGAGAAAATAACTTTTACATTCTGGAGGCACTTTTTTCTGTATACTCCAGTGGCGTCGAGAAACTTTGAAAAAAAAGGTGCAATGTCGAGTTATGGCCTAAAGCTGTATTTTTTCAAATGGGAATCATAGTTGGCTATGGT